>CM028619.1:1172500-1239374 GCA_016735795.1 Caenorhabditis tropicalis | reverse complement strand
AAGCCTAAGCCTAAGCCTAAGCCTAAGCCTAAGCCTAAGCCTAAGCCTAAGCCTAAGCCTAAGCCTAAGCCTAAGCCTAAGCCTAAGCCTAAGCCTAAGCCTAAGCCTAAGCCTAAGCCTAAGCCTAAGCCTAAGCCTAAGCTAAGCCTAAGCCTAAGCCTAAGCCTAAGCCTAAGCCTAAGCCTAAGCCTAAGCCTAAGCCTAAGCCTAAGCCTAAGCCTAAGCCTAAGCCTAAGCCTAAGCCTAAGCCTAAGCCTAAGCCTAAGCCTAAGCCTAAGCCTAAGCCTAAGCCTAAGCCTAAGCCTAAGCCTAAGCCTAAGCCTAAGCCTAAGCCTAAGCCTAAGCCTAAGCCTAAGCCTAAGCCTAAGCCTAAGCCTAAGCCTAAGCCTAAGCAAGCTAAGCCTAAGCCTAAGCCTAAGCCTAAGCCTAAGCCTAAGCCTAAGCCTAAGCCTAAGCCTAAGCCTAAGCCTAAGCCTAAGCCTAAGCCTAAGCCTAAGCCTAAGCCTAAGCCTAAGCCTAAGCCTAAGCCCTAAGCCTAAGCCTAAGCCTAAGCCTAAGCCTAAGCCTAAGCCTAAGCCTAAGCCTAAGCCTAAGCCTAAGCCTAAGCCTAAGCCTAAGCCTAAGCCTAAGCCTAAGCCTAAGCCTAAGCCTAAGCCTAAGCCTAAGCCTAAGCCTAAGCCTAAGCCTAAGCCTAAGCCTAAGCCTAAGCCTAAGCCTAAGCCTAAGCCTAAGCCTAAGCCTAAGCCTAAGCCTAAGCCTAAGCCTAAGCCTAAGCCTAAGCCTAAGCCTAAGCCTAAGCCTAAGCCTAAGCCTAAGCCTAAGCCTAAGCCTAAGCCTAAGCCTAAGCCTAAGCCTAAGCCTAAGCCTAAGCCTAAGCCTAAGCCTAAGCCTAGCTAAGCCTAAGCCTAAGCCTAAGCCTAAGCCCTAAGCCTAAGCCTAAGCCTAAGCCTAAGCCTAAGCCTAAGCCTAAGCCTAAGCCTAAGCCTAAGCCTAAGCCTAAGCCTAAGCCTAAGCCTAAGCCTAAGCCTAAGCCTAAGCCTAAGCTAAGCCTAAGCCTAAGCCTAAGCCTAAGCCTAAGCCTAAGCCTAAGCCTAAGCCTAAGCCTAAGCCTAAGCCTAAGCCTAAGCCTAAGCCTAAGCCTAAGCCTAAGCCTAAGCCTAAGCCTAAGCCTAAGCCTAAGCCTAAGCCTAAGCCTAAGCCTAAGCTCTAAGCCTAAGCCTAAGCCTAAGCCTAAGCCTAAGCCTAAGCCTAAGCCTAAGCCTAAGCCTAAGCCTAAGCCTAAGCCTAAGCCTAAGCCTAAGCCTAAGCCTAAGCCTAAGCCTAAGCCTAAGCCTAAGCCTAAGCCTAAGCCTAAGCTAAGCCTAAGCCTAAGCCTAAGCCTAAGCCTAAGCCTAAGCCTAAGCCTAAGCCTAAGCCTAAGCCTAAGCCTAAAGCCTAAGCCTAAGCCTAAGCCTAAGCCTAAGCCTAAGCCTAAGCCTAAGCCTAAGCCTAAGCCTAAGCCTAAGCCTAAGCCTAAGCCTAAGCCTAAGCCTAAGCCTAAGCCTAAGCCTAAGCCTAAGCCTAAGCCTAAGCCTAAGCCTAAGCCTAAGCCTAAGCCTAAGCCTAAGCCTAAGCCTAAGCCTAAGCCTAAGCCTAAGCCTAAGCCTAAGCCTAAGCCTAAGCCTAAGCCTAAGCCTAAGCCTAAGCCTAAGCCTAAGCCTAAGCCTAAGCCTAAGCTAAGCCTAAGCCTAAGCCTAAGCCTAAGCCTAAGCCTAAGCCTAAGCCTAAGCCTAAGCCTAAGCCTAAGCCTAAGCCTAAGCCTAAGCCTAAGCCTAAGCCTAAGCCTAAGCCTAAGCCTAAGCCTAAGCCTAAGCCTAAGCCTAAGCCTAAGCCTAAGCCTAAGCCTAAGCCTAAGCCTAAGCCTAAGCCTAAGCCTAAGCCTAAGCCTAAGCCTAAGCCTAAGCCTAAGCCTAAGCCTAAGCCTAAGCCTAAGCCTAAGCCTAAGCCTAAGCCTAAGCCTAAGCCTAAGCCCTAAGCCTAAGCCTAAGCCTAAGCCTAAGCCTAAGCCTAAGCCTAAGCCTAAGCCTAAGCCTAAGCCTAAGCCTAAGCCTAAGCCTAAGCCTAAGCCTAAGCCTAAGCCTAAGCCTAAGCCTAAGCCTAAGCCTAAGCCTAAGCCTAAGCCTAAGCCTAAGCCTAAGCCTAAGCCTAAGCCTAAGCCTAAGCCTAAGCCTAGCTAAGCCTAAGCCTAAGCCTAAGCCTAAGCCTAAGCCTAAGCCTAAGCCTAAGCCTAAGCCTAAGCCTAAGCCTAAGCCTAAGCCTAAGCCTAAGCCTAAGCCTAAGCCTAAGCCTAAGCCTAAGCCTAAGCCTAAGCCTAAGCCTAAGCCTAAGCCTAAGCCTAAGCCTAAGCCTAAGCCTAAGCCTAAGCCTAAGCCTAAGCCTAAGCCTAAGCCTAAGCCTAAGCCTAAGCCTAAGCCTAAGCCTAAGCCTAAGCCTAAGCCTAAGCCTAAGCCTAAGCCTAAGCCTAAGCCTAAGCCTAAGCCTAAGCCTAAGCCTAAGCCTAAGCTAGCCTAAGCCTAAGCCTAAGCCTAAGCCTAAGCCTAAGCTAAGCCTAAGCCTAAGCCTAAGCCTAAGCCTAAGCCTAAGCCTAAGCCTAAGCCTAAGCCTAAGCCCTAAGCCTAAGCCCTAAGCCTAAGCCTAAGCCTAAGCCTAAGCCTAAGCCTAAGCCTAAGCCTAAGCCTAAGCCTAAGCCTAAGCCCTAAGCCATACCGATAAGATTCAGAAGAGTTAGAGGGCAAAAACCAAAATTGGACAACCTTTTGCACGGTACTGTATGACGCCTTCCTCCGCCTCCTGGTAGTTCTGAAACCGAATATTTCAATGATCCACAGTACACCCTCTCACAAGTCTTACCCCGATTGTCCGAATTGTGGCATCAGTGGTGTTTTTGAGCTCCTTGGCGATGCGTTGAGTGCCATCTGCCGATCCCTTATCAAATTCTTCCTTTTTGAGCCCCGCGATCGTCGTCTTGTCGTCCTTCTCCTCTATCTCTTTCATTTTCTCGACCTCCTTCACCTTGTCTTGAACCTCTTTGCGAGCTTTTCAGATTTCTGAATTTATAATGTCTCAAGAGATGTACAATCAGCAAGGCTTACTTTTTCTTAATCTGCGACTGCGAGCACTTCGTCTCCTCCAAAACTTCCGAATTGTTTGTGATTAGACATTTTCAACTGAAAATTGATTGATTTTTTCAAAAAAAAAAATTTTTTCCGTCTCTCATTTTTTTTGTCATGAACAAACAACCCTTCGACAGATCAAGAGACCAGAAAAAGCATGGAAACGAGCGAGAGACGGCAGACAGATGTTAAAGGAGCGCACTCCGCTGCAAAGCGAACCAACTACCGTTCAACTACAATACAAAAAGCCAGAGGAAAATAATTTTAAAGATTTTAAACTGAAATCTATTCGACTGAAATCTATTTGCAAAACGGAAAAACGGAAATCTATTCAAGTTGCAATTAGTCATGAATTCTAGTTCTTGGTTTTTTAAAACAAAAATTTTTGTATTCTACGCGCGAAACTATGATTTTTACTAATTTCGAATTTTTGAACGAAATCTTTGGCATTTTTGTAAATTTTGTCAATGATCGGATTTTTTCAATTCTCTCAAAATTCTATTTCATAATAATTTCAATTATTTACTAGATAAAGTAGACAAGTTGAGGCATGTATTTTGCAACACTCTTGTTTCAATTAATTTTTCTTATATATTTCAAATATATTTCAAATCAGTGGTTCATAGTGACTTTTCTAGTGACTTTCTTGAAACAGATTGATCAATGATTCGGAAAGGATTTTATTGAAATAAATTTCAGGATCTACAAGTACGTTGATAACATCATTTCGATCGTCAAAGCAGTCATGTTGAGGGAAACATCTATTATTCGAAAGATCTTGCAATTCCAAGTCTCCGTCAACTTCGTCGCAATTATCACTGAAATGAACAGACAAACCGTATGGCATTGAAAATTCATTTATCTCGAGAACCACGGTCAAGAATATTCTCTGTCATGCTCTTCATCCACTTGCTATCATCTTTGTCATCTTCTACCTCTGTTTGCTTCGGAGCACTACAAGAAGGAAACGATTCAAAAGCTGTTCAAGATCTCAAAGAAAAACTCATCCGATTACTGTTCGAAATGGAGCACCACGTCGATTCCTTGGGTATAATTGCCTTTTTTCATTCAGTATTCAACAATTCATTTCAGATTCCAAAGAAGTCATCGTCAAGTTCTGAAATCCGCCCGATGGAAATCAAGCCTCTAATGCATCGACAATCATCCACATCGAAAGAGAGCGTCTGTTATTGTATCTTTTTTTGTCCTTTCAGAGAAGTAAATTCCGTTTTTTCCCAAATCGTTTGGAATTTAATCTTAACAAAAACCTTCTTCAACAGAAACGTCATTTCCGAGAAATCGCCCCCCCCCTTTCCACAGTTTTTTAGTTTGCAAGATAATCAAAACACTATTAAGGCTGCACTGCTTTATTAATTTTCAATTTCAAAACATCAAAAATCATAAAGTGATCGAGTTGTTGTCTCGCTTAAGAAGGGTCGATATGGGCAATTGGGTAACGAGCAAGAAGATAAATGATTACGGTATCAGGAATCTCTTGTCGGATTTCAATGGATCCGACGTTGACCAAATCCAGATCCAAAATGTGCTTCATTGAGCATGTCACACATTTCGAAGGGCCGTAATCCATATAGTGCTTTATTCATGCTCCTCTGCTACCGATTCGAAGCTTTTGATGAGGATTCCAATCGACTAGAAACTGGGCATCCGAATCCAGTGCTATGCCCTTATATTGAAGGTAGAGGGCAGCTTGAATGGTCAGAGGCCTTGGGGCTCTCAGTCTGAGCAAGAAGGGGACCAGTGGGTAATTTGAGACTCCGAGGCTTGATGGTAGAGTGACCTCGGAAATTATGAGATTGATCCCAGGTTGATTGGGTACCGTATCCCTGATGACTGCGTTGTGACGGATCTGAAAGCATGAAACTAGTATGCAGAAACTCGGAAAGTCTTCTAGAGGGTTTGCAAATGCCTAAAATAGGTGACTAAACAAGGGTTTTAAGGGAGTCTATAGTAGATAGCCGTCTAAAAATGAAGCAGAAATTTTTTTATAGCGGATTTTGTCATGGCACCTCTACATAAAAAACAAGGCCACGACAAAAAATAGCGTTTAATCATTTTGACCGGACGGAAAGAGAGAAAAAAAAGCAGATAGATAAAATTTCAACATTGAAGACGCCAAGTTGGTTTGTTCAATGCGCTATAACTCGCTTCTCTCTGGGGCTATCAAAAACAAGTCAACTAATGAAATATTGTTCATAATAAATTGAACATTTTATCAGTTGATTTTGTTTTGATAGCTATTTCGGGTATCGAGATACATCGATTGAAAAAAATATTCAAGAAAGAAGATTTTAAAGTTTTTTCGAAAAAAAAAACTGAAACCTATTCTGATATTTGATCAAAATCTACAACATATTTGTAAATTGTCCAAGAATCCGCTTGATAACAAATTTTTGGATCTCTAGAAAATTTAGCAACTTTTTTTCTACAGATATTTAAATCATCAGATACAGTCCAAAAGAAATTAAACTCACTTTTTTTGGTTGTGCGACACAACTTCGATCCAAGGATCCAATCATTAATAAATTAGTTAGAAAAAATCAATAAGACAGGCCCCTACTCACAAGGAGCCTTGAGGGCGGCCCAATGCACTGAGGGCCTTGAAGAGGAATGATGAAAACTTTTTCAAACCGGGCGGGAAGAGAGGAGAGAAACGCAGAGAAATGAGTGTCAACATTGAACACGCCTTCTCCGCGCGGCGGAGACCGAAAAGGTTATGCAGGTGTCTGGTGTGAGAGTCCTTTTCGCCTCCCTCTGTTGTCGCGAGAAAGGTCAATTTCGCAATTGAAAGCGGTTGTCCCCCTAACTCAAACAGTTTCAATCGAAGCTTTGAATGAAGGGTATATTTGAATTCAGCGGGACGAGGCGATTCAGAAAAGTGTAATCATGATATATTCTTAAGTTGATTTGCTATTGCCTTCTAGAATTTTCAAATTTGATGAGTCTTCAACATCACCAAGGATATGTTGTTTTTCGAAGTGTTTGGAGTTTGATCTTGGAAAAAACTCTTTTTTCATTAAAAAAATCATCT
Source organism: Caenorhabditis tropicalis (assembly GCA_016735795.1). Classification (NCBI taxonomy): domain Eukaryota; kingdom Metazoa; phylum Nematoda; class Chromadorea; order Rhabditida; family Rhabditidae; genus Caenorhabditis; species Caenorhabditis tropicalis. The sequence goes on along the minus strand of CM028619.1, from coordinate 1,233,173 downwards.
GCAAAGCACCGAGTCCCCCCCCCCCTCTGTAGTTTTTTTGTTAGGAATAGATAATCAAAACATTATATTAAGGCTGCACTGCTTTATTAATAGTTAACTTCAAAAATTTAGATTCGAGGCTCTTCATTTTGATTTGTTCATCTTTTTTCTCCGCTTTTTGCACCTGAAATACAGTATTTCAATGGGCTATACTATCATTTCCTAGTTTTTACCTCCATTCCCTCAATAATTCCTTCTCTCGTGTTATTCCATGAATGACGCCTTCCTCGTCCTCCTGATAAGTCTGAAACCAAAAAGTTCAATGAACTAAAGTACACTTTTTCACAAGTCTTACCCCGATTGTCCGAATCGTGGCGTCCGTACATTTTTTCGAGATCCTTCGTCTTGTCGTCCACCTCCTCCACTTCTTCCATCTTCTCGACCTCCTCCACTTCTTCTATCTTCTCGACCTCCTCCATCTCTTCAAGCTTCTCCTCCAGCTTCTCTTGGACCTCTTCGCGAGCTGCGCGATCTTCCCAGAATTCTGAATTCAAAGTGTCTCAAAAGATTACTGTACCATTAGCAAGGCTTACCCTTTCTTGATCTGGGAGCACATGTATGCGGGGTCGGTCAACGTTCTCGCAGGGATTTTGACGCTCTAGAAAAAGAGTACCATAGTTGGTTAAGGTTACTGTAGGCACAAACCCCTTAGAGGAAAATTATTTTGATGGTTTTTGACCTTTTTCATAAGAACTGAGATCTATTCGATTTACAATCAATCATTAATTCTAGTTCTAGGTTTTTTAAGACAAAAATTTTCGTATTTTACGCGCGAAGTTATAATTTTTACTCATTTCAAATTTTTGAACGAAATGTACCGCATTTTTGTAAATGTTCAAAAATCCGCCTAATAACAATTTCCTGCATCTCTTGAAAATTAAACAACTATTTTTCTACAGCTATTTAACTTATCCGATACAGTTCAAAAAAATTAAACTCACTTTTTTTTTGGTTGTTCGACAGAACTTGGATCCATGGATCCAATCATTGATAAATTAATTATAAAAAATCAATAAGACAGGCCCCTACTCACAAGGAGCCTTAGGGCGGCCCAATGCACGATCTCAGAAAAAACACCTTCTTGATTAATAAAGTCATCTGCAAAAAAGTCCCCCCCCCCTTTTCCTTCATAGTTTTTTTTGTTAGCAATAGATAATCAAGACATTATATTGCACTGCTTTATTAATGCATAATTTCAAGTTGGACGATCCCGTCTTCTTAGTTCGGTGGGGCTTGGACAATAGGGGCCGGGACGACGTTTGGGGCCGGGACGACGTTTGGGGCCGGGACGACGTTTGGGGCCGGGCCTTGACGAGCGGCCTCACGGAGAACTTCTGTGGCCATCTCCTGAAAAACAATTTTTTCTACCGGTAGGCTCCGAAGCTTATTATACCTGAAGTCTTGCGTGCTTTGGCGCAATAATTATTGCCTCATATTGGGCCATTTCCAATTTCATCTCCTCATTGATGACTTCTTGGCGAAGCCTCGCGAGACGAAGCGCATCGACCCGTCGCTGGAGGACCTCTTCTTCCTGAAAATTTGCGGAATGTGGAGTGGAGATGTCAAAAAAGTGGTTTTATCTCAGCTCTCCTGAACGCTATCAAAAAATGGTTAACTAGTTAATTGCTCAGCTTAAAATTTCACGCATTTTATAAGTTGACCGTTTTTTGATAGTACCTTTTAATGAAAAGATATTCACTCACCTCTCCAGGATCCTCACGAAGATGGGCGGCAGGGAGTGGCCGAGCAGTTTGGACGACGGCGGCAAGCCCTTGGACGGTGGCACGAAGAGGAGTCACTGAAAAAGGAAAGGGTTCCTGTAAGTTTAAAATATAGTAGCCACTTACTTGCCCCTTCGTCATATCTGGAACTGGATGACGACATATCTGAAACTCGAATTTCTGATTTGTCTTTCAAAAAAAAACAACAAAAAAGATATTTTGAATGGAAAGAGACCAATAGAAATCACAAAAAATAGCGTGGACAGCCACGAGAAAATATTTATTTAGTGTTAAGAAAAAAGGGCGGAGCTTGAAAAAGACATGGGAGAAAGTAAATGAGATAATATTGAAATTCATGAAAAAGACAGTAAAACAATTAAGTGAGAAGAGAGGATAATAAAAAAGGCGTGGCCATTTTAGGAAAAACTCAAAAAACAATACAATAGTTAATTTTTTTGGCACGAAGTTCGTACCGTATCCGATCGTAGAACACGTCCGCTGTTTGATGAAGTGGCCCGGGTGCGGGAGGCGGCATTGGCTGACTTTGCCTAAAAACCAAATATTAGGTTGAGTCAAAAGTTTTGACGCAAATTTTTGATTTGTCCCAGGAACTTGAAAATGATTTTTCGAGTTGCTAAAATCCTATCACATGATAGTATGTTACAAGCGCTTTTGCCCCAAATAGTGAGGGCTCACAGCTCTTCCTATGAGACAATTACCACGCTCATAATCGAATGATTACTTTTGGTCACTTTTTGTTAAAGATCACTAAAAGACTGAAGATATTCCAAAACAATTTTTTATACTTTCTTTATACAGACAGAGAGTCTAAAAAGTTATTCGACAACATGGGAATGTCTCCAGGCTTTTGGTTCTGGAGATACGAATTCACTTCATAATTGCATATAATCACTAAAAACTCAGACAAATGCTGCTGAAACTTTTTCAATCGACTTTCACGGTTCAAATTGAAGTGAATTGGTCTCAAAGTCAAAAGTTTCCGAACACTAAACAGAAGAAATAAAAAAATCGTAAAATTTTTCGCGGCCTCCAGACTAACTTTTCAGACTTTTTCTTCTGTAGGCTCGAGGATTTAAAGTAGGAATTTTTCTCTAATTCTGGTTATATTTAAGACAATGCGGAACCTAACCATCGCTGAACCCAAGGCCTAATGACTCATCTACTCGAAATCCAGATCGATGTTTTGGCTGAACCAAAAAATGGTCATTCGAACTTCTCTGTACGTAACTGCTCAAGGTTTAGGTTTCCGACACTGAAAATCTGGTGGTTAATTAAACTAATATTGGAGGTCATTTCCAAGTTTTTATTATATTTTGATAATGTATATGAATGAAGTTATAGCAACTTTTTTGAAGTTGCATTTTTGCGTCAAAACTTTCGACTCAACCTAATAAGTTTCTTTATTGCTGAAAAATCTTTTATACCTGGATCTTTGCCTTTTTATGGGCGATTTGGATGGCTTCATCGTCCTCCATCATGAGTTTATCTTCTTCATTTCTGATTGCTCGCTCAAGTCTCCGACATCGAAGTTCGTCGAGTTTGGCCTGGAAAGCTTCAGCTTTCTGTAAGTTTGAGGGTTTAGGAGTGAAGATATGAAAAAGAAGCAAAGTTGTTTGGCTTAAAAAGCCAAATGTTTTGTCAGATGACCACATTTGGTAAAAAGGAAGGTATGAACGTTTGAAGTGAGAGACTAAGACTTTGAGGGATACGCAAGTTCAAACGCTTGTATCTGGGCTCTCCTATGCGCTATCAAAAAATGATCAACTAGTACTTTGCTCTGCTCAAAATTCTTCATATTAGGCTTAGAAATTTCCTAATTTATCACTTTTTTATATTTTTTTACAGACAAGAAATCAACTGACCTCAAGACAGGCAACCGTTTGACAGATCGATTTAGTTTTCAAAAAAGTCGTCTTTTTCAATGCGCTATAACTCGCTTCCCGCCAGAGTTATCAAAAACAAGTCAACTAATGAAATATTGCTCATGATAAGCTGAACATTTTATCAGTTAATTTTGTTTTAATAGCTATTTTGGGAATTGAGACATATTGATTTGAAAAAATATTTAAAAGGGGAAGATGTTTTTTTTCAATACGAAAACTCAGAGAAAAATGAATTTTGAATCATTTAAAGTTCTTTCATAAAAACAGAAATCTATTTGATTTGCAATTAGTCATAAATTATAATTCTAGATTTTTCAAAACAAGATTATTTGTATTTTACGCGCGAAATTATGACTTTTACTCATTTCAAATTTTTGAACGAAATTCATTTTGAAAAAAAAATTAAACTCTTTTTTTTTGGTTGATTGAAACAACTTTGATCCATGGATCCAATCATAAATAAATTAGTTGAAAAAAATCAATAAGGCGGCCCCTATACACAAGGAGCCTTGAATGACGACAACTTTTGCAAACCGGGCCCCCGCGGAAGAGAGGAGAGAAACGCAGAGAAATGTCAACATTGAACACGCGTCCTTCTCGCCTCCCTCTGTTGTCGCGAGAAAGGCCAATTTCGCAATACCACGGTATGAAAATGCTCACGTAACTCGAACAGTTCCGTTTGAAATCCTGAATAAAAGATATATTTGAATTCAGCGGGATGAGGCAATTCAGAAAAGTGTAAACATGACATACTTTCAACTTGTTCGGCCGAGGAGGAAACCTCTAAAGTGAAGATTTCAAAAACTGGAAATAGAAAATGAGGCCAACAAGAAGCAATTGAAAACCTATCAGAAAATATTGGAGACAACGGAAAAAAGTCTAGAGTTCCTAAGAGAAATAGAGGAACTCAATAATTTAATTTTGTATCTTCTAAACCAAGTGGGTCAACCCGAAGCTCGCGTTCCACAATGAGATTAATGATCGAGTCAGCAAAAGGATGGTAAGTCAGATATGTTTTGATTGAAAGCAGATTAGCCTAGATTACACTGAAACATTATTTCAGTAATGATTCTGACCTGATTCTAGTCTTAAAAACAGGATGAAGACAGGATTTTGAGCTAACTTACACTAAATTTTAAAAAACGTAAAGTTAGAGTCGTCAAAATTTTTTTCGAAAAAAACATGTTTTTCTTTATTTTTCAGTACTCAATTCGCTCCGGTTTCGCAGCTCTTTCAACCCGTCGTTGGCTCCTCCTGTACATCCAGACACCTGGTCACCTGTTTTTACAGCCATTCCCATCCAAAAGGTTTGCTTTTGATAGTTTCCTTCTGTTTTCTTGAACATCCCCCCCCCCCTCCGAATCCCTATTCAACCCCCTTTTTTCTCAATTTCAACTTCTTCGCTTCCTCTCCCCCCCTCCAGGTCTCTCTCATTCTCTCACTTTTTCCTAATTTCTTCGCTACCCTCAACAACGGTCTCTGTTTCGTCCACTTTTTCATTTGCCTATTCCTCTTTTTCTTTATTATATCCCTCTTGTTCTCTAGTTTGTCAACTCATGTATCTCTCTCTCTCTCTCTCTCTCTCTCTTTTTTTTTTTTTTTTTTCAATGATTTTTTTTTCACCACCATTCCCTTCTCCATGATGATGATTTTCCTTTCTTCGTCCAGGTCAAGCCTTCCCAATGCAAAACCTCATTAACTCCCCCGTTTTGTTATCGGTTATCATTTCCTTCTTCACTTTTATTCATTATATCCCTCTTGTTCTCTAGTGTGTTACCTTTTTTCACTTTCCTACCTATAACTGTTTTTTTGGAATGTTGGCTTGGCCTTATTTGTCTATTATTCTCTGGTTTGTTAAGTTTGTCTCTTTTGTTCTTTTTTACCTCTCTCTTTTGTTCACTTATTCTTTTTTGTCAATTCTTCCACTTTTCTATGTTGTTTTATTTTTTTCTCTGCCAATCCTTCAATAAACAATTATAAATATATTTTTTGTTTTCGAAATCTTTTGCTTTTACCCAGACCAAAATGATGGATTCTCGGGTCTGGAGTTCCTCCTTAATTGTGAAAAATTAAGATTTTTTCTGGCGTTGTGAATATACATTTTGTTTATCAGAAAATCATCAATGAGCAGTATTAATCTGAAACAGCTGATTGAAAGTTGCTCATGTCGCTGATTTCCTACCGCATTGACTTTTCCGAACTTTTTCTGCTAAACACGACACACTGTTTTTTGAAAGTCTTTCCTCCCCTCTTCTTTTCTATATTCTTTTTGTCCAACTATGTGTCGTCTGGTGATATTACGTCATAAGGTCCTCGTTTCTAGTTTTGGCTGACCTCTCTTCCCAATTCCCTCCAAGTTGACCTCAATCATAGACGAATAGAGTCACCATTTTGGATAGACCTCATGACGTCATTTTGCTCGTTCTCATTGCACCAGATGGCTCTTTTGACATGGGGAAGAAGAGGATAGGCTTGAGAGGACACTAGTTAGGGCCTTTGTTGATGAAGAACCTTCTTTGTGCTTTTCAAAAAGATAACTCATTCTCCAAAGCGCTGTGTTTTGTGAAGGAAGAGAGATAGATAAAAACTTTGAAGTACAAAGATAATCAGCCTCAGATTCTCTATCAAATTGTGTAGTTTTATACCAGGGAGTCAAAAACCATTTTGAAAAAAAGATGGTTTATAAAAATTTGATTTTAAATCAAATTAATCTGCTAAAATGAACTTTGAAGTCGTCCAGAAACAATTACAATTCGAATTTTGAATTTTTAGCAATGAAACTAGTTTGCAAATTAATAATGAAAACCTGGCACTGCGCCAAGTTTCGTTTTTCAAAACGAAAAGATAGCCGCTTCTGGTCTTGAAGGTTAGGAGTTTTCCGATGTGTCATTTTAGCGGAAAAACGCTAATGTGAACTCAAAAAAAAACCGATTTTAGGCTAGAAACCGTCCAAAATTCGCATTTTTATTTTTGTGAATGCTAGCTTCAAAATGAAAATACGTTTTGATAGGGCCTAATTGACTTGAAAATAATACGGTTTGATCAATATGTGTAAGATATAGCAGTTCAAAACCGTGAGGGTAGAACCATATTTGTAGCTTTACTACATATTTCCATTTTCATTAATTGTTTTATTATCATTTTCATTCTCAACCAATTTTATTATATATGTATCACCAAGCGATGAGTCGAAGAATAATCAGAAAAGAATCATGGCTCGAAAAAGGAACAGAAAAAGCATGGTTCGAAAAAATGAACAGAAAAAGCATGGATCGAAAAAAAAAATCAATTACCTCGGACTGGGATTAAATCAAAATTTGTATTGATGTCCTCGATATTGATACCATTCCCGATGTGGGTTGTCTGCATCGGGGGCATCGGATGGATTTTCTATTGCCCGCTCGTGGTAGCAGCAACTGTCTCAGACAATCAATGCAGAAAGAATGGTTGCAGACTGGAAAAAATTTAAAGCTCAAAACAAAAATCTTTTCAAGCTCACTTAATATTTTTGGAATTACAATGTCAGCGTTGTATTTACGATAACATAAACTGCATTTTGGACCACGTCTTTGAACTGGTGGTGATGGTGGTGGTTGCTGATTCAACTGAAAAAAAATCACAACCGTTTAAAATCATTCGAAAAATAGACTTTCGTCTTGAAGTCTTTGATATTCTGTAACGACACGTCTTGAGCGGCTTGGTAATAGTTTGAACCGGAAACGCATGGCAGGAAAATTATGCTAGCAAAAAAATGCGGGTGTGGAATTTTGTTTTTCATTTTGAGTTATCGTCCACAACAATTTGAATGGAAATTTCATGATTGTCCAGATAGGCCGGATAGGATACGTATGTGATATCGTCCTCAAATATTTTTGATACATTTGGGACATAACATGGTCTCGGCAATCTCTTGATGAAGGAGTTGAGCGCGCGTTCTAGCGACATCCTAGAAACATGTAAGCCTTTCACTAATGTGTCAAATTCACTAAGTTTTTTGTATTCTTATTTCTCAATTCAGATTAAACTTGCAATTGTTATTTGATAATCATTCCAAACAAAAAACAGTTCTTTTTTAATTTAACAGTCGAGTTTTTCAAAATTCTGTCTATGTTCTGTATACTGTACCATTTTTTCAGCTTTCAGTACAAAAACTTCTACATGAGACTCACATGAGGCGGAAAAACTCATCATTCATAGCAGCAAAATGTGAAATTATTTTCCTACGCGTATTTAATTAATGCAGATTTTCAAGAGAAAAAATTAACTCACTTTTGGTTTATTTTTCATGATTTTCCGATTATAATCATAATAATAACAATAAATAGTTCAGAAAAATCAGTAAGAAAGCGGTCAACCTATACTCAAGGAACCTTGAAGAATAATGATGATGAATTTCTCCGACCGATGGGGGGAGCGAGAGAAAAGGGAACGCCGATATTTGAGTTAAGAACAAAAGAATGACTCTTCTGTGTGACAAAGGAATCGAGACCGAAAAGGTTAAGGGGGGGGGGGGAGGTCTAGTCACAAAGACCTTCTCGCCGCTTTTTGTTGGCAAAAGAAAAATCTAATTTTGAATTATATTTTTTGTTTCTTTTTTTTTTAAAAACCTGGATTTGACGTTTATTATAATATATTTTAATCTGACAAAATTGAAGAAAACTAACAAGAAACTTCAAAAAGAAGCAAAATTGGAAAAAAGGAACAAGAGAAAAATAATATAGAAAAGAGAAATGACACTGACAGCATACAATTAAAAACAAATATTAACGCATAGTTTAATGGTCTGTGGGAGTGCTCAAATTGGTTAGTTTATCAAAGTCGATATCCAAACCAAAGTCGTGGAGGCTAGACATCTTTGGTTTGTTTTTTTGGTCTTTCGAACCGATTTGTGGCGATTGTGTGGGTTTGGAGATCAACGGCTGTTTTTTTCTTTTTTTGAAAAAGAGAAATATTGATAGGAAACAATCCATTTTTGAACTTACAGTTGGTGATAGATGAAGAGGCAGAAATTTTTTGTTTCGATCCTGAAACGATGCGCATTCCACCTCTTTTGCGGGTGAATGGGTCGTCTTGAGAACTCACTTCAATTTTCAAATTTCCACTGAGAACTTGGTCTTTTATTTGGTTTCGATTCCGATGATTAATGAAGGCAATTGCTCGAATTGACTTGCTTCTCTCTCTATCCAACTCATGAGCATGTTGTTCGATTTCGTTGATTTGATTTTGAATTCTTTCGGCCTTATTCATATCACCTCTTTGTATCGCAAGCTCTTTTTTCTTCAAAAGGCCAGATTTTGACACCGCAAAATTTTTAGTAATCGTTTGGAACTTGGACTTTTCTTGGATCATGGCATCGATTTCTCTTTCAGAATACTTGTGATTAAGGGCTTTGGTGATATCAGCTTGCTTTCTTTGGGGGCGAGCCTGGGGCGCAATCTGTGGGAGCCGACTCTAATCGGACCACTATTTGCTCGGGAATTATTGAATGATGGGTCTTTAGATGTGCCCGAAGGCGCTCTGATAACTTGAAAAAGTCAAACAATGGGAACATTCCTAAGTAGAATAGTCCACCCGCATAACCCACTGGTTAAAGTGGTTGACAGACAGTGGTCTACCTTCAGAACTTGGCCATTACTTGCCCATATTTTTAAAATTCCTTTTGCCAGGATTCCTCCCTTTTATTACAGCCAGGACCCGAAGATCGCATGTCTATAACGGAGTTACCCACCCTTTGCCTCACGGCTGATCCCTATCCGTACTCGACGATATACGTCTCCGGATAGGGAGTACCTGTACATATTTCCTGACTTGGCAGGGGAAGTTTCGAGCATATCTTGGGAGCACTACTCCGAAGAGCGCCCAGAGGGCACGTGACATCGCACACGATAAACCGAGAGCTTCCAGCCAGGATCCATGACAGTATGATGTCTCTGACTTTTGAGACTTGAACTGTATTGGGATTGGTGCATTTTGACTGAGTTGAAATTGGCTAGACCTTCCAAACACCAGTCACACCGATGGTTATGTACTTTCTATGTGAATCCAAATGTCTCTTTTCTATTAGCTCTTCTGGGACTTTGTCCTCTTTGGCTTATGAGTCTTGAGATATCAGAAACACTTTGTACATGTTCTTTTGGAGTCTACAGTACTACCCCATTTACTTTTTAGGGTTACTGTAGTTTTGGAATTTTCTTTTCCCTTGTAATCCTACTTTTGGATTACTGTAGTTCTCGTCTTCCTCTCTCTTGTTGTCTCTGCAATGTTTTAATTGTTTTTCACATTCTTTAGGATCAATTCATTTAGTGATTTAAAACAATATGATAAAACATTACACTACTGGTGGAAGACAATCATTCTACAAATAGGAAATTTTTAGGGGGTGGACACAAAATATGGAGGGGGGTTTCGTAGGGGACCAAGCGAAAAACACTTTTTTTTTTTTTGAGGGCACTTATTTCTCAACAGTGATATACTCCTTGGCTTTTCCCCAATCCAATTCCACTCTATATCCATTCTGTGTATAACGCTCCTTGATCTTTGTATCCGCATCTTTTGGAAGCACGACTCCCTTCGCCTTGCCAACTCCTTGGAGCATTTTGAGGGTTTTGTTGACATGATAGTCCTTGCCTGTGCACAGGACCCACGTCATGCCTACTGTTTCCAAGAGAGGCTTGTTTTCCGGGTCTGCTACCGCACGATGGGTCATCTGGACGTAGTTGATGTCCTTTTCATCCATAATCTTGTCGTTTAGTTTCGAGTGGATTACAAGGACTTTTCCGGTCCAATTCTTGGTGTCTCCAATCACATTTGGAGATGACGCTGTGGTCGGTTTCGGTTCTCTTGCCCGTGCCTTTGGTCTAGCTGAAAGAAAGTCCAGGTTACTTCTTTGCCTGGAATCTACTTCTTTCTTACCACTCGGTGAGCCGTATCTGGGCGTTCTTTCGCCAGTCTTGTCGGCTCTCCCGTCGAACTTTGCCGTCTTTCTTTTTGGCGCCCCTTCTTCGACTAGGGCTTTTAAATCTCCGGCATACTCCAGACCTCGGAAGATTCCTTCTAGTCCGTCGATTGCCGCCATAACTGTATCGTAGCTTTTATCCGACACGAAGAGGCGTCCTCGATACTTTACCAAGGAGATCAATTGGTCAGATACTGGACACTTGGACATTCTTTTGTCTGGAAGAAGGGGGAAACTCAATATTTGAAGTGGTACGGTAAAAGAAGTAACGGTAAGAGAGATGGAAAGGATAAGAAGCGAAGAGAGGTAACTGTGAGAGAGAGAGAGGTGTCCTCTTTTTCTCTCTCTCCTCTCCCTTCTCTCCTCCTCCTCTTTCCCGCCTTTTCATCTCTTGCGCGCCCTTTTTCTTCTTCCCCTCCTCCTTTCTGGACCTCTCCTCGTTCTCTCCGGGATACTGTAGGTCAAAAATTGTTTCCATTGTAATCCTACTTTTGGATTACTGTAGTTTTGGAATATTTGTAATCCTACTTTTGGATTACTGTAGTTTTGGAGTACTTGTAGTCCTACTTTTGGATTACTGTAGTTTTGGAGTAATTGTAATCCTACTTTTGGATTACTGTAGTTTTGGAATATTTGTAATCCTACTTTTGGATTACTGTAGTTTTGGAATATTTGTAATCCTACTTTTGGATTACTGTAGTTTTGGAATATTTGTAATCCTATTTTTGGGTTACTGTAGTTTTGGAATATTTGTAATCCTACTTTTGGGTTACTGTCGTTTTGGAATACTTGTAGTCCTACTTTTGGATTACTGTAGTTTTGGAGTGATTGTAGTCCTACTTTTGGATTACTGTAGTTTTGGAGTAATTGTAATCCTACTTTTGGATTACTGTAGTTTCGGAGTACTTGTAGTCCTACTTTTGGATTACTGTAGTTTTGGAGTACTTGTAGTCCTACTTTTGGATTACTGTAATTTTGGAGTACTTGTAGTCCTACTTTTGGATTACTGTAGTTCTAGAACCTTCTGGATTACTGTAATTTAGGAACTTTCATTTTCCTAGTAATCCTACTTTTGCAGGTTTTATTCCATTTTGACCCTACTTTCGGATCCTTTTTACTTTGCCTGATGTTACGGCCCGCTATCTTCATACTGTTTTTACTCGGATTGGATCTTGGATCCATCCTTTTCAATCTCATTCTTCCATGAATTTCCTCTCGGTTTCTCTTTTCCGAACTTCATGGGTGGTCTTGAGAAATGATCCCCGTAGATATGGTTCCAATATACATTCTTGCTGTATTCCAGTACCGTACTACAGATCTCTGGGATCTCTCTCTTTACTGCGGCCTCCTCGATTCCGAGTGCAACCAAACTAGCGGTGGTTGGCTTCCACCAGGTTCCAAGTGATCCCACTACTATTGGGAGTACTGTAACCTTCTTGCCCTGTTTTCTCAGATGCTTATATGCTGAATCATACTTCTCTATTTTTCTGTTCCAGCCTTCTTGCATCATTTTCATGGTCTCATATGGACAAGTGACATCTGCAAAGATGTACTCTTTCTTGTCTTCTGATACCAAAGTGATATCTGGTCTTAGTTCTCCATGACCCTGTAATGACTTGTCAATGGATAACTTCCAGTCTTTCTTTTACCCTTCTCAATCATCTCTTTCACTTTCCATAACACTGCGTCATGTCTCTGAGTGATGAGTTTGGGTAATCCATATCTACAAGATTGTAGAATATGATCTTGTGACTCTTTTGGATGCCCACATCTTCTGCATTCCTTTGATTGACCACTCCAAGTGTTAAAGTTACAAACCCAGTAGATTCAATCGGGCTCTATGGATGAATTTATGAGCTGAAATGCTCACTTTTCCTCCTACCCTTGTGAATCTATTACTTTCTGGGTGTTGTAATACAACTCTAGTAACTGCACTTTTCACGAGTTTCTTTGTCGTAAATCTATGCAAAAGAGCATGATATAACTCTTTCCTGATGAATCCTTGAAGTTTATCAACAGCTTTGCTGACAAAAATCTTCTCTTTGGATTCCTCGGTGGCTTGCACCATAACAGCCAGTTCACCATCTTTCACCACTATCCGTAACTTGTGGAAAGGTGCATCTTTGATCTTTGTGAGACTGCTGCACACTTGTCTTATTCTGGTAAAGCAATTGAATCCAACTGCTTTCTTGTCGATAACTGTGTCTCCACTCAAGTACTCAGCTATCTCTTCTAGACTGAGTCCCTGCTTTCCAGTCTCGGCCTCTGCGACCTCAACCAGATAATCTTTGTATAGTTTCTTGATGTACTCGTCATCAGACCATAACTTTTCATACAACTCACCAAAAGGTGATAAGAGCGGTTATCTTGGGGCACGAGACCCCTAACCCACCCTTTCCTGTTGGCAACTGTAGGTACTCTAAGCAGGAACCTTTAGCCGGGAGGTTGTGGAAAGATCTTACAGCCCTCATTACTACATTTGAGAACACCTTTAGTTCTGTCAGTAATGGAGTTGTATTTGCATACATGTACGTGAGTTTTGGTAAAACAAACGCGTTTAGCATGTCTAACTTTTGCCATGGGAAAAGATCACTCTTGTTGACTGCGTCAATCTCTTCGGTCACTTTTCCAGTAGCTCTATGCTTGAAACTCTAGTTTCTATACCAGTCTGCACCCCTAAATACTTATAGGAGTCTTTGTTAGACAGGTTTCTGATTGGTTTATCTCTGAGCATAATCTTGGCACTTGAGTGTACATGACCTTGTTCTATGATCAGACTGGCACACTTGGCCGGTTTGAAGATCAGGTTTAAGGCTTCACACTCTTTGTCAAGCTTCTCTAACTCTTCCTGGAGCTGTTGCCTACTTTCGGCAAGGATCGCCATATCATCTGCAAAGGCTAAAACCTTGACTCTTGTGTTGATACAACGATGTCCTTTTGCAGTGTCAAGATGTCTTCTGATGACATTTTCAAGACACATATTGAAGAGTGTTGGTGATATAGGGTCACCCTGTTTCACTCCGGACTTGATCATAATCTGATCGCTTTTCTCAGAACTTGTCTTGATCCGCATAGATGCACCATTGTACATATCCTTCACAATCTCTCTGATTTCTTCTGGGAACCCATAGGCTTCCAGGGTACTTGCTATCAACTCATGGGGTACTGATCCGAACGCATTTGTCAGATCTAGCCATGCTACTGATAGACTTCTTTTCTTTCCTTTTGCCACGTCAATGGCAGTTTTGAGAATTCCAATGGACTCGGCACAGCCTTCCCTTTCTTGGAATCCTCTCTGACAAGCACTCATAACCTTCTCAACTGATCTGATTCTCCGGTTCCAGAGACTAGAATACAGTTTATAGATTGTTGGCATGAGGCTTATTGGTCTCCAGTTATCTGGCTTCGACTCGTCTCCTCCCTTATAGAGAAGAACTGTCTCTGCTTCTTTCCAGTGACTGGGGATCTTTCTGTGCTTCTTGCACTCATTATATAGTAATGTCAGCATCTTAAACCCTGGATCAAACTGCTTCAAGTGTTGGTATCTGAGTCCATCCACTCCTGGTGCAGTATCTTTGGTCTTCTTATATGCCTCCATAACTTCGGACTCTGTGAAGTCTCTATCTATCAACTTCATGTGTCCCTCCTCTTCCAAATTCGGAAGTCTTGAGCCCATTTCTTTTAGTACCTTCTGTGGTACATTGGTCTCTGCAGTTGTTCCCTCAAAGAACTCTTGCAACTCTTTTATTGGAATCTCGCATTTCTTTGAGTCTCTTCCAACTATTCTATCGAAAGCTTTGGCCCTACTATGGTGGTAGAGATCTCTTGCAGATCCTACGAACCCTTGACCATTCACTTTCTTTCTATTCTTCTGGATTTTGTTGGTTTGAGTGCACATGTCACCTTCCACCACTTCCATAGGGGGACTTCTCTTCTCAATCTTGCTCAGTGTTGCTGCATCACCGTCTGAAGCCGTGTGAATTGCCGCTGTGAGCATTTGAGAGAACCACTCTATTCTTTCGAAGCTTTTTCCATCTTGTTCATATGATTTGAATTCTCTCTCAAACCATTCCCTGACTCTGACTAACAGTTCATCTGCTTGTCCTTCGGGTATTTTCAGCTTTCTTTGGGGCTGAGGCCTCTTTTCTACAGTAACCCTTGAAACTGCGGGTTGCTGGTTTGTAGTCATATTCGGAGGAGTATCCAGCTTAAGATCCAGGAGTCTAGGAATCTCATTACTAGGTACCACCACCTCTGACTCTTTTGGTTCCTCTGAAACCTTTGGATCCTTTAGATCCATGTCTTCTGGTACTGTCAGATCAATCTCTGTATGATCATCGGTATCCTTCAAGACTGTAAAAGTATCATCCAACTGGACTGTGAATGTGTTATCATGAGGGCTATCCCCATCACATATCACTCCACTCTCTGGACTATCTTCTTCGATAACAGACTGGTGCATTACCCTTGATCCATTATCTCTTGTCTCTGTGGAAAGCTCATAGCCCTCTGCTTTGAGAGCTTCTTTCATCTCTGTTCTGAAAGATAGAACATCTTTTTCATCATACCAGTATCTCCCGGTTACCCAAGATCTTGCTACTAGGCATGCATGTGGACCACAGTTCCAACTATCTCTTTGTAGTGGTACTGGGAACTCATAGTACTGTTTCTCTTTCTTGGATTCAACTATCAGTCTCTCTATTTCTCCCTCGGGTACTCTCCCAAGCGAACAACTGAACCATAGCTGATTTCCTTTAATCACAATTAGTGACCAGTGCTTATTCTCACATACTGGCAAGAAATAAAGTCTTTTTCTCTCCCGATAGGAAGTCTTTCACATATGCATAGTTGGATCTCTTGAACATTGACCAAATTCCTGGAGCTACCGTAATAAACTCATCTCTGAACTTTGTCAAATGTCTTAGATACCATTCCATTGCTGTGTCTGTGAACCAAGCTTCTACGCCTGTTTCGTGGTTGAGGCACCATGCATCGAATCTCAGTTGTCTGGTGACTACTGGGACTCCTCCTGTTGCAGGTACAACTACCTCTGGAGTTACTGATAATGGTGTATCTTTCTGCGGACTCTCTGAATCCTTGATGACACTATCATCCTTCTTCTGGGTTCCTGATTGGTTCCCAATGCTGAGCCTCTCCGATAGTCTTCCCGGCTTCATAGCCAGACTGGATCTTCTCTTTGCATTGAGTCTTGACTCCTTTTGGCTTCTTCTCGAGCCGCAGCAACTCTTTGAGCATTGCTCAGTGTACCTTGACTTATTTCCACCAATGGAGCTAGACTTCGTCTTGGTCCCTTCTCACTTCTTTCGAAAATTGAAGCTAGACCTGTTTTCTTGACTTCTTTCGTCTTTTCACAGACTCCTTTATAGCACTAAGCTTCTTTGAGACTGATCTTGTCTGGATTTTACTTTCCAGTACTTTGATTTCCTTTTCTGGAGTCTTCTGGATCACAGTATCCTTTTCAGGAGTCTTCTGAACCATCACATCCTTCTTAGGATTTCCCTTTGGTTGTGGCAGAGACACAGCCTTCTCATTAAGCTTTTCCATTGCCTTTACTGCTGTGGCTCTGGATTTGGGCTTGTATCTTGGCTCTGGCTTCATGCCATGGATCTTCAAATGCTCTGTAAGCCATCTGGACGCAGCTGTGCTGGTTCCTACGGCATCTGTATTACAGATAACGCACTTATATGTCCACTTCACAACCAGCCCATGATCCTTTTTCATGTGCTTTGTCATGTAACTTTTATCGTCTGTACCACACCCTAATTGGGTTTTGTGGGACATCCAATGATATGGCATCTATAGTAGTCATCACTTGGATAGTCAAATCTGCAGATGATTGATTTCTTATCATCCGAATAGATTGGCTCCAAAGTTTTGATTTTCAATTCTGAGAATCTACTATCTTTAGTGTCCATACGACTAGCACGCGCAGGGCCTCCGCCAATCAATACATTATCGATCGGACCACCCCTATGAGCGTACTGGGTTCGTGTTTCTGGCCCACGGGGCCTCTCTCTGTATGTTTTGAGTCCACATGACTATATTGATCGACTGTCCCTGCTTTCGGGCTACAGTTATTGATCGACTGCTTAACGTCCAGTGGACAACTTGGGTCGATTTTAGC
Organism: Caenorhabditis tropicalis; assembly: GCA_016735795.1. Classification (NCBI taxonomy): domain Eukaryota; kingdom Metazoa; phylum Nematoda; class Chromadorea; order Rhabditida; family Rhabditidae; genus Caenorhabditis; species Caenorhabditis tropicalis. The sequence goes on along the minus strand of CM028619.1, from coordinate 1,216,409 downwards.
TAACCCTACTCTCGGGCTCTCGCTACTAATCTTCCCGACTAGCCTCCGAAGAAGCAGGGGAGTTGGGATCCGCAGGCCTTTGACCCGCTTCACCCTTGAGAAACGCCAGGACCTACCTACGGCAGAGGTCAAGTGAGCTGATGGACCACACAAGGTGGCCCTCCCACGAGACGTACCTCTCTCGGCCATGACGAAAGGAAAGGGGGGACTGTGTCCGTTTTCAGATGAATATCCCAAAACCTCAGATTGCAGAAACATTATTGATGTGTATATAAAAGTTCTTGTTTTGGCAGAACTTAAAATACTCAATAATTCCTCAAACTCAAACTTGGGTAATTAAACCCACATCAACTGTTGGAATTGTTCCATGAGTCTTCGTTGCAGCGAACCACTCGTCGAACTCCACTTTTTCGAAATCGGAATTTGAAACGAATTGCATACGGAAGACTCGTTCTGATTGGCCCAACTGACATTTTATGTTCTTATCCGTCCTTTTTCCTTCCAAATCGTACACTTTGTTTGTCTCCTCAACACCAATGATCTTCCAAATCCGATATTTGCTCTCTGATCCACTCATCATTCCTTGTCCGATTCGAACGAAACAACCAATGACAGTCGAATCGAAAAACGGGGCATGAACCAGAAGTGAGAGTTTATGACGAGATAAACGAGCTTTTCGGAGTTCATCCACACTTTTGACTTCTTTCTGCATGACTTTTCCTTGTTTTGGGGGACGTTCTGGAGACGATTGACGAGAACTCGAAAACGATGAACTCGATGATCCGCTAATTCCTCCGAAAACTGCGTCGAATGACAGAGTTGGTTTTTTAGCATTTGTCTTCTCAGTTTCTCTGCTCTTGCGTGATTTCTGAACAAAAATAAACGTTTAACAGAACGTTCCTTCTAAACTTACTTCATTGGAACAATAGAATTTTGTATCCACTTCAGAATCACAATCGGAAGTTCTTCTACGCTTTGGAGAGTCTCGTGTTTTGTTTATTTTCTTCTCATTCTTTTTGGCGAGCTGCTGAAGAATCTCTTCTTGAGCAAGAGCAGTTTCACGGGCTTCCATTCTCTCGAAAATTTCTCTTTCCTTCTCCAATTCGGACAACTTCTGCCATCTGGCCTTATCTTCTTGATCCACAAACAGACTCTCATCAACCCTGTCGTCATTGCTGCTAACCGAGATCTCCCTTCTTCGTTTCATCAGAGCCTTCTTAATATCCGAGATGGAAAAAGTCATTGTTGATTGAACTGGAACTGAAATAATGAGAAATGTAGTACAAATAGAGACAACTAAAAATGTGAAAATGAGACGAAAGACACAAAATGAGCGAGTGGTTGCTGAGAAAAATCAATAAATATGTTTTGGAAACATGAATACAGAATGTAAGAGTCAACAGGGAAAAAGAATAGACTGACAGAAGTGAGGCTGACTGAATGGGAAGGAGAGAAGGAAAAAGGGACGAAGTGAAAGAGGAAGGGGGAAGTAGAGGAAGTTAACTGTCTGAGAGACCATCCAACATAGGGCGGGGTGCAGTTTGAAGACTAGTCATCTCACTGAGTGCATTTTATGGCTGGAAATCTTTACGTTTATACACATCAGATCATCCAAGCGACTGGACAATACGTGAGACTCAATGTAAGAATGACCAGTGAAGAAGAATGAGGTGGGAAGGAGAGAAGGATAAAGGAAAAAGGAGAAAGTGAAAGAGGAAGACAAAGAAGAGGTGAAGAAGGCTAGAATGGCTGAAATGAGACTGAGTGAAAGGTCTGAGTGACCATTCAATATTAGGCGGGAAGGGGGCGGAGTCTGATACACATCAGATGAGTCATCTTCCAGGTGGGTAGACAATACATCATTAGGGTATTGATCGAAAGTTATTGTTACTCAAAACCACTGACCCTTGAGAACGAGAGATGTTGAAAAGCGAAAACAAGAGATGTCTAACTTCTTTAACTTAAAACAAAAATTCAAAAAAAGACATTCGAAGAAATACAATCTTTCAAATATGAATATAAGCGGCGACGACATGCTTTGGGGTTCCTTTAAAAATATTTAAGGCTAGGAGTATAAGTCTATGAAGATTAGAAGAAATGAGACGCGTGATACGAAAAGTGGAGTGAAAAAATATTTCAGGCTAGATAAAGGTTCATGTAAATTGGAAATTCTCTGATTGGCTGGAAGAAAATTTGAACAGGCCTAATTATAGAAGAACGTGGACGTTTTCCTGGAGAAAAATTGGAGAAAAAAACACTTCAGTTGAATTTCTGTGACTAGAAGGAAGTAATAATTTGAAACAAATTCAAAAGAACTTAGAACATGAGAGAATGGTTGTTGAAAAAAAAGAGTAGAGAACAATGGACAGTGTATCTGTGACTCAATGTAAAATTGGCAGAAGAAGAAAGAAGTGGGAAGGAGAGAAGGAAAAAGGAGAAAGTGGTGGAGGAAGAGGAAGAAGATGTCATTAGGGCACACCCGATTAATCTTCTTTCAGATGAACAGGCAATGCGTCTTTGGGGTTACAATATCTATATCTCTTTTACAGGTAGTACAACATATTCTCAGATATGCAGAACAGAAACCCTTTTTCTGTTCTGCGCTTTCTACTTCAAATTTTCCAACGACACTTCATTATTCCACCCGCCCACACGCGCAGTTTTATAGCACAGATTTCCAGAACGTTCACTCAGTCTCACTTGTGTCATTCTAGTGTTCTTCCTCTTCCTTCTTCTCTCCTTCCCATTCTATTTTTCTTCCTCACTTGTTCTTCCATCTTCTTGCTTGTCATCTGTATTTGTTTTTCAATTGCGAATCTGATCAATACACTATGCATTGTTCTTCAATTTCTACTTTCGAACCGCTATTTTTCATAAATTCTTTTGAATCTGTTTCAAATTATTACTTTCTCCAATTCACAAAAACTCAGCAGAAGTGTTCTTTTTTTTTAATTCCCCGTGTTTAGATTTGAAAATCGTATTTCTTTGAATGCGAAAACGTCCCCATTCTTTCATGAAAAGTGCAAATTTTCCTGTAGAAAATACGAAATCTATCCAATTGGGGAGTTTTTAATTTTCACATATTTTTGTTTCTATGCCCAAATATATTTACAGCTTGTGCTCAAATTTGAAAAATTAAATTTCTTTGAATGATTTCAGTGAACTTCTAATTTCCAACTTCTTATTTATTATCTCATTTATTATTTTGCTATCTCTTTTCAAAATCTCCCATTCTCAAAGGTCAGTTGTTTTGAATAGCATCAATTTTCGATCAATACTCTGATGACTTATTTCCTATCCACCTGGAAGATGACAAATCTGGCATGTACCCATTAACGTGGAGATTCCCATGCACACAATGAGATAACTAGTCTAAAACTCCGCCCCCCCTGATGTCGGGTGGTCACTCAGAACGTTCACTCAGTCTCACTCCAGTCATTCTAGTCGTTCTCTCTGTTCATTCTGTACCTAAGTTTCGGAAACGTATTTATTGATTTTTCTCAGCTACCATTCTCTCATTTCGTATCTTTCGTCTTATTTTCTCATTCTTCTTTATTTCTTTGTATCATATTTCTAATAATTTCAGTGCTACATCAATCAACAATGTACTTCTTCAATTCTGATTCATCGGACGAGAAAAGAAAAACACGTGAGGTTGTCTCAATGAATTCGGACTTCAAATCTGAATCTGAGAAGACTCTGACAACAGGAAAACGGAAGTTTTCGGAGAGCAGCAGAATCAGAGAAATTGAGAAGGAGAATGCTAAGAAAGAAACACTATCATTCGATGCAGTTTTCGGATCAAGAAGCGGATCATCGAGTTCATCGTCGTCAAGTTCTCGTGAATCTTCCCCGGAACCTGCTGAACCAAAACCAAAACGAAGAAAGACCATGAAGAAAGAAGTCGAAAGTGTTGCTGATCTCCGAAAAGCCCGTCTCTCCCGTCACAAACTCTCACTTCTGGTTCATGCACCGTTTTTCGATTCGACTGTTATTGGTTGTTTCGTTCGAATCGGACAAGGGATGATGAGCGGATCAGAGAGCAAGTATCGGATTTGGAAGATTATTGGTGTTGAGGAGACAAACAAAGTGTACGATTTGGAAGGAAAAAGGACGAACAAGAGCATAAGATGTCAGTTGGGTCAATCAGAACGTCTCTTCCGCATGCAGTTCGTTTCAAACTCTGATTTCGAAAAGAAGGAATTCGAAGAATGGTACAGTGCTACAAGGGCTCATGGAACAATTCCAACAGTTGATGTCATGGAAAGGAAGCAAGCAGATATCACAAACGCCCTCAATCACAAGTATTCTGACAAAGAAGTCGATGCCATGATCCAAGAAATATTCAAGTTCCAAACGGTTACTAGGAGCTATGCGATGACAAAAGCTGGTCTAACAAAGGAGAAAGAGCTTGCTCAACAAAGAGGTGATATGAAAAAAGCCAAAAGAGTTCAAAATCAAATCGACGAAATCGAACAGTATGCTGATGAGCTGGATAAAGAGAGAAGCAAGTCAATTCAAGCAATTGCCTTCATCAATCATCGGAATCGGACTCAAATTTAAGACCAAATTCTTAGTGGAAAACTGAAAATCGAAGAGAATCCTCAAGATGATCCATTCACGCGCAAGAGAGGTGGAATGCGTATCGTATCAGGATCAAAATCCAAAGTTTCTGCTTCTTCGTCTATCAACAACTGTAAGTTTAAAAAAAATCGTTTCATTTCAGTAATTTTATTTTTTCAGTAACCGAAGCAGAAAAAGATGATTCATCTTCGATAACCAAACCCACACAACGTCCACCAATCGATTCGAGAGACCAGAAGAGCAAACTAAGTATGTTCAGCCTCCACGATTTCGATTTGGACATCGACTTCAATAAACTAAAACATTGTTTCCTTGAAGTAAACGAATCCCTTGTTGATTTTGAATGATCTTATTCCTATCCTGTTTTTTTAAATTTCAAACTGCCAAGTCTCTTCTCCCGTTTATGTTGGCCTTTTTTGTCCCTTTTCCTCAATCTCTTTTCTTTTTACAGTTTCTTATTAGTTTTCTTTTTTTGTCACAATAAAACAATATTATATAAACCACAAATTCTGGTATCGCTCTCGAGAAACATAAGAATCAGCCATGAAATCACTACAATATTTTAAATCTCTTCCATTCATAACTCATCCTTCAGCCAATTTTTTCGAGATGTTTCATCATAAAATGCTAAAGCATTCATCGTGTGTGGTGTTTTTCGAGCCGTGGGAACGCGCTGAATTTGAATCTGCTATTTGAACTTCAGAATTTCAAACTTTAGATAATTATTTTTCTGAACACGCACATGGAGGGACCAAATTCCAAAATAGTTATTCTTCTACCGCATAACGGCGCAGCACGGGGTGTCTGTGTGTGGTCGTCTGCACGTTGGACATTGGAAGCCTCCTATGTTGGGCATTCTGTTGACACAGGGAACGCACATGGTGTGCCCACAGCCTGTAATTTATTACTTAATAGGTTGAGGTTCTTATATTGTAATTTGTAATTTCTATTTAAAATTGAATACTTACACAGAACTTTTGCTCATCTGTCACGGATTGTACTCAAAAATCGTTCAGACACACTGCACATTCTGGTTTCGCCATCATCAAAGCGATCTGCTCGCGCATTCGATTCGACTCCTCCTCCTGAGCAGCTAATTGGATCCGCAACTGCGCCGTCTCTTCTCTTGCTTGAGTGAGCTCTGCGATGCGATTGCGTTCTTGTGCTTGAAGAATGTTTATTTCCTCCTTCTGCCGGGTTATCATATTACGGCATCCATCCCGCGCTTTTGTGACTCCCTTAAACCGCATCAATAAACTAATTTATCATTTAATATAAAATACTTACCGTTAGCTTTTTCTCACTGATCTCCAGCTTGGTCTCAAGATCAGATGGGGTTGAATTTGGAAAAAACTGTGCCAGTTTGAAATCCCTTAATCAATTCGAAATGCCTTCCTTGATAATGCAGTATAGATCACCCCTCCCTGGAACAGATCGGTAGAGACGACCACTACTCCTTCCAATGTTTTTCATTAAGTGCCAAAACAGTTTTTGTGGCTCCATTAACTAAGCCGGAACTGACGTTGATATTATGTGTCAACATTACTTGACATCCGTGTACGAGTTCCAGCTTTGTCGGCCAAACGTATCTATATTATAGCTTGTAATTCCTATCTAAAATTAATTTAAATTTTTACCCAAATTTTTTGGCCTGCGACTGAAAATGTATGCCTGCAGGCTGGACATTCCGGCCGGTCCATTGTTTTGGCCAACTCTTGTTGTAGAAGTTGCACACGTGCTCTTTCCGCCACTTCGTTATGACGTGCTATAATGCGACAGAGATATTTGGAAGGATATAGTGACATTTTTTGATGTTTGATCATTGAGATGACGTCACTATTAATTAGGTACACTTCCTTAATTAGGTACTGTTCCTTAATTAGCTACAGTTCCTTAATCAGCTAGAGTTCCTTAATTAGGTACACTTCCTTAATTAGGTACTGTTCCTTAATTAGCTACAGTTCCTTAATCAGCTAGAGTTCCTTAATTAGGAACACTTCCTTAATTAGGTACAGTTCCTCAATTAGGTACGGTTCCTTACTGAGGTACGGTTCCTTACTGAGGTACGGTTCCTTACTGAGGTACGGTTCCTTACTGAGGTACTGTATCTGACACGTTCCATTTTTTTTTTTTTTTGCGGGCGCACGAGGGAGTCGAACTTGAGGGAAGAGGGGAATGATTGAATGAAAGACAAAGTTACTAACCAAAAGAACAAACGTGTTGAATGAATCAAGTGGTATAGTTGTGCTAGACATGTCGACGGAAAATGCTTTCATCTCGACAGGAGGGAAAAAGATAATTGACCCTGAGAGAGTGACGTGTGCGGCGGCTGCGGCGGCGGCGGCATCAAATGTAACAACAAAGGGGTCGATATGCGGCCGTGCACATCCCTACCGTAGCGCATCATTCGTTTCTAAATTTTGCATAATCAGTATCGATGTTATACTTTTCTGGAAGCTAATTGATGAAAAGTAGAAAAATAGGGGAGGTATACAAAGAAAGTATAAATAAGTTGAAAATCGTTTCATTCTACCTGAACAATTGTGGGTATTGTTCTAAGCTACTGATTTTCCTGAATTATTATAAGCTATTCTATGAAAAGCAAATTTATCGACGTGATGTTCAAGATTGATTTGGTTCAATAATGAAAAGTCATGTCTCGATTCGGTGGTGAAATAATGAGGAATATTACCAAGGGATGAAGTCACTCACAAATCAAGAAGAGAATCAAAAGGATGTCGATTTCGTGAGCGGCAGAGAAGAAAAAGAAGAATGTGACAGCGACGAGAAGAAAACCATCAAAGTCCCCAACGAAGGAAAGCGGACTTTCCGAGTAGATCGAATGCAAAACACGTGGATTGGTCCCGCTGTCGGATAACGAAAAAAAAAATTGAGAGGTGTCAAATCCAGTCCAGAGGCTCCGCCGTCTTCAAACTCTGGAGTTTCGAAAGTAACTCCAACTCTTGTCGCTCTATTTGCACCGTCGGGAGTGTACCTCTTGATGAGTTCGACGATTGTTTTGCCAAAGACTTCTGGTCCTCTGGGGTCCGTGGTTACGGATTTCATCAGCTTAACATCGAGAACGATAGTTTTGAACCAATCACCAAAATTTCTATCGTGGACTTCTTCGCGAGCATTCAAAACATGAATCGGACCACCACCAATTTGATTCTGTAAAAATTTCCACTCTTTTCTATTCCATTTTGTTTATTTCCCCTTACTCCGTTGTTCTATACTATTAACTCTTTGCTAGTTTTTAGTGGTGGCTGGGGACCTAGAATATTCAGCATGGTTGTGTCTCTGTTTCAGACTCACCACACTGTTTCACAAAAACGTCTCTTTCTCGACGTCTCTTACACCTAGCACACACAATCACTGTTCTTACGACACACATCCTTTGGTGTCACAAGCTACAGGGAAAAAGAGGGTGGAGCTTATCAGTAATTGAAATTAAAAAATGGATTCGAAAATTGTTTTTGGAATGATGTTTCGATTAGGGTAAAAAAACAAAATTCAGTTACGTTACTAACTTCCTCCTCGTCGTTTCCCAACTCCTGTTCTTCTTCCACCGAATCCATTAGTTGTCTTTCGTTCGCTTCATTGTTTTCGATTGTCCTCAATAACAGCACCATAACTTCAGCTACTTCGAAATCAACAGTTTCCATTCTGAAAATGAATACTACTATTCCAAAAAAGGTAATGAACGATTCAGCTTCAGCTTACTTTCTACCTAATCATCCGGAAACTTATGATCAAAATGGAGTGGTAAAAAAAATATGTTAAAATATTAACTAATTCTTGAATTTTCAGATGGTAACCTCTACTTCTGGAAACGATCCGATGTATTACACTACACAAACAACTTCAAAAACAGAGAAAAAAGCTGAGTCCTTCGTCTTCAACTTTGCGAAAGGAAGCTCGTCAGTTATACACATTCAAAAGTAACGCACGAGGGGGTGCTCGTTTTAGTGCAATGTTTTGATTCCCGTCCCACATCGTGTCTCAAATCGTAATAGAAAAACTTACCGCACTTTTCAATCATTTTGATTGTTTCTCAACGAATCGTCCGTTTTTCATCACTTTCCTAGCTTCTCCCATCTCTCTTGTGTAGCACTGTTTTCGAAACTTTTTGTTATCTGTAAACTTAAATTTGTTATAGCTCATTCACTCTCTCATTCTCTTTCATTTCTCTTATTTTCTCTCTACTTTTCTTTATTTTTTATTATTTTCTCTCTATTTTTATTCTGAATATTTTTAATTTTCCTATTTTTGTGTCTTATTTCGTACATAAACTGTTTCTTTTTCCGCCGAGAATGGATTAATCGATGTCGCTGAAGAAACCGTCGATTATATCTTTTCACCAGATCACAAGAATTTCGTCGCTGTCGCTCACAATGCTTCTGGGTAATTTTTGAATATGTAATAGAGGGAAAAATTGCATCTTTTAAATTGCATTTTTTTTTTAAATTGCATTTTTTTTTAATCGAATAAAATTCACTTTCATCAGGAATAGAAAAATAGGGTCTTTGTGAGCATTCTTGCATTCTTCAGAATTAGTTTCTTTTCGATCTGATAGACACATCTGGAGAACGAAAAATTCCAATAAATAGAAAACCACATTCAGAAACAGAGGTGTGCACAGATTTGGACAGGTCAGCCGACGAGAGACTGTGTGGTGTTAAGGAGAATTCAAAGAAACAACAGGTGCACGCTGCTTTGGAGACGAGATACTGTGTGGTGTTGAAGAGAATTTAGAGAAAGAACAGCTGCGCTACTCATCTTCGAGAAGACAATAGGGAATAGAGCGTTCACAGAGGGGTTCGAGCTGCAAATAGAGTTTCCTACGGTATTTTGAGAGAATACAATACTGAGAAAACGAGATTCAAGATCATGAATACAAATGGTTTTCTTTTCGTTGTTTTTCCTCTGAATTATGTGTGATTTACCGATTTGTAAATCGTGCAATTTGTTTTTCGAGAACCATTCTAATAATTTTAACAATAATCGGTTTATTTGGAAAATAAAAATTATAAACTGCGACCATCAGAGAGGGAGCCTACCATCCTGTGATGATATGTTCCAGTTTGTTCTGTAAAGTAGAATTTTTGTATTGATGTGTGAAACTATAATTAACATACGTTGAACGAGCTCTTTTTTGGTTCTGATGAACCATTCCCTCTCCATTCCAACCAATCGTTCGATGAGTTTATCGTGCTCAAAAATGTCGGATTGCTTCATGTTGGCAAGAGCGTTACCATCCATCTCGATTAGTCTTTCCCCGACAGAGCTGAAGACTACAGCATGCAGACTCGTGTCGCCATCACCGAGGTTCACCTGCAGCTTCACGATCCAACTGAATTGCTCGAGCGTCTTTTCGCATCCGCTGCATTTGAATTGCTCTTTCTTCCGGTTCTTCACCTCCGTGACCTTTTTTGGCATTCAGGACATCCCTTGTAGAACGTATTGCCAAGATCGATTGAGAGAATGGTTGCTTTGGATGCGAAGAGTCCTTCAATGGTTTGGATGTCGTGAAGAGGTTTCGGCACAGCAATTGGTTGGAAACTCTGTTCCACGATGGTGACAGATGATCTTTCGTTGGTGTACCAACTCCACAGTTTATCCACCTGTTAGTTTTCCATACCGCTGATCGGTATGAAATAGCTGTGATTGTTCATGGTCAATGAAATGAATCCGTTCTCGGACTTCTTGACGATCAGGCGCTTTCCGTGCACAACTTTGCCACTAAACATTTGTGGATTGATCTTCAGAGCTTGGTCTCTCCAGAGCGTGAGTTTCATCATGGTCCCTGATTCGTCAACGAGATGCACATCTCGCTTGGTAACTCGCTGGCCGTTTTTCGTGACGACTTCCTGGATCTCTTCACATTTCTCCGCAACAGCAAGAATCTCGACTTGATCAGACGGCGAAGTTTCGATATCAACCAGCATCTTCCTGTTGATGGCGATCATGATGACAAGTTCTGGAAATGGAAAGATTTGTGAAAGAATTATTAGAAATTATAGTTAAGTATTCAAGGCGTCAAGAAGATAAAGAGAAGAATCCAACACTGCGAATATCTTCAAAAGTGAGAAAAACTGAAAGACGACACGTTTTTTTTTGATTCACCTTCACTTATATACTTTTTTTGATTAATAAAAGCACTTTATACCATTAGACAATGTTGTTACTCTCTCTCTCTCTCACACAGCTTTTAATGGTTTTTAATGAATTTTCATTCCGACGAAATCGCTTATTATTTAATTTTTTTTTTTGTTTTTTTTCAAATGGAGAAATACTTTGACCTGAAAAGATTTGTGTACTCGTTTCAATGTGTACCATATGTGTGTGTGTGTGTGTTTAAATAAAAAACAGAAACAATGGTAATGAATTTTTATTGAACTAATGAAAAAGAATGCTATATTCAGAATCTCCTCTTTGAGAGCTTCCAGAAAAGTATAACATCGATACTGATTATGCAAAATTTGTAAACGAAGGATGCGCTACGGTAGGGATGTGCACGGCCGCATATCGACCCCTTTGTTGTTACATTTGATGCCGCCGCCGCCGCACACGTCACTCTCTCAGGGTCAATTATCTTTTTCCCTCCTGTCGAGATGAAAGCATTTTCCGTCGACATGTCTAGCACAACTATACCACTTGATTCGTTCAACACGTTTGTTCTTTTGGTTAGTAACTTTGTCTTTCATTCAATCATTCCCCTCTTCCCTCAAGTTCGACTCCCTCGTGCGCCCGCAAAAAAAAAAAAATGGAACGTGTCAGATACAGTACCTCAGTAAGGAACCGTACCTCAGTAAGGAACCGTACCTCAGTAAGGAACCGTACCTCAGTAAGGAACCGTACCTCAGTAAGGAACCGTACCTAATTGTGGAACTGTACCTAATTGAGGAACTGTACCTAATTAAGGAAGTGTACCTAATTAAGGAAGTGTACCTAATTAAGGAAGTGTACCTAATTAAGGAACTCTAGCTGATTGAGGAACTGTAGCTAATTAAGGAACAGTACCTAATTAAGGAAGTGTACCTAATTAAGGAACTGTACCTAATTAAGGAACAGTACCTAATTAAGAAACTGTAGCTAATTAAGGAACAGTACCTAATTAAGGAAGTGTACCTAATTAACAGTGACGTCATCTCAATGATCAAACATCAAAAAATGTCACTATATCCTTCCAAATATCTCTTGCGACGGCATGTTTTCAATTTCAGTTTCAGCATAGTATGATTTCTGTTCTCTGAAACCTTTTTTTCATACTTAACTCATCAATTGGGCATATGAAAAGCAAAGACAAGCGTGCTATGTTTTATTCCTCAATTTAGATTAAACTCGTGATTATTATTTGAATATCATCAAACAAAACACTGCTCAAAAGTTTTTTAAATTCTATTTTTTAAAGTTTTTGTTCTCACACTAATTATAGTAGAAACTCTGGAAGGCTTTAGAAGAAGAATGATGAAAACTCACTTTTTTTGTTTTTCACAATAATACCAATAAAAAAAATAATAAATAGTTCAAAACAATCAGAAAAAAAGCGGTCAACCTATACCCAAGGAACCTTGAAGAAGAATGATGATGAATTTTTCTGACCAAGAGGGGAGTGAGAGAAAAAAGAACGCCGACATAAGGGCTTTAAAACAAAAGAAAACTTTCTCCCGCGCAAACACAGTCGAGATCAAAACGTTTGAAGGAGAAGAAAGGGACTCTAGTCACAAAGGCCTTCTTGCCGCTTTCTGTTGACAGAAGAAAACACGACTTGAAAATTTTGCTGAATTGTAAATGGTGTTTCTGAATAGAAAATGTTCAAAAATTGATAGCAATTTCGAGGTTTTCGGTTTTTTTCTGGTTTCATGTGAACAAAACGTGTAGTGACGTTTATTATAGTTTGATTTATTCTGACAAAAAAAGAAAACTAACAAGAAATTGCAAGAAAAGAAAAGAGGAAATAAAGGAGAAAAGGAACAAAAGGAAAAATAACATAAAAAGGAGAATAGAAATTGACAGTTTGAAACAATAGAAACAAGTAAAGCGTGAAATTATTCAAAATCAACAAAAGATTCGTTCACATCGAGGAAACAGTTTTTCAATTTATCAAAGTCGATATCCAATTCGAAGTCGTGGAGGCTTGACATGTTTGTTCTGTTCTTCTGGTCTTTCAAACCAATTGGTGAAGATTGTGTTTGGTTGACAATCGGAGTCGGTTTCTCGGTTCCTGCATCGGTTACTGGAAAAAGAAAAAGATTGGTAGGAAAAAAGACATTTTTGAACTTACAGTTGGTGATAGACGGAGTAGCAGAAACTTTGGATTTCGATCCTGACACGATACGCATTCCACCTCTCTTGCGCGTGAATGGATCGTCTTGAGAATTCTCTTCAATTTTCAGTTTTCCGGTGAGAATTTGATCTTTAATTTGAGTTCGATTCCGATGATTGATGAAGGCAATTGCTTGAATTGATTTGCTTCTCTCTTTGTCCAACTCATCAGCATATTGTTCAATTTCGTCGATTTGATTTTGAACTCTTTCGGCTTCTTTTATGTCGCCTCTTTGTTGAGCGAGCTCTTTCTCCTTTGTAAGACCAGCCTTTGTCATCGCATAGCTCCTAGTAACCGTTTGAAACTTGGACTTTTCTTGGATCATGGCATCGATTTCTTTGTCAGAATACTGGTGATTGAGGGCGTTTGTGATATCTGCTTGCTTCCTTTCCATAATATCAACTGTTGGAATAGTTCCATAAGTCTTTGTAGCAGTGAACCATTCTTCGAATTCCTTCTTTTCGAAATCAGAGCTTGAAACGAACTGCATTCGGAAGAGACGTTCTGATTGGCCCAACTGACATCTTATGCTCTTGTTCGTCCGTTTTCCTTCCAAATCGTAGACTTTGTTCGTCTCCTCAACACCAATAATCTTCCAAATCCGATACTTGCTTTCTGATCCGCTCATCATAACTTGTCCGATTCGAACGAAGCAACCAATAACAGTCGAATCGAAAAATGGTGCATGAACAAGAAGTGAGAGTTTATGACGGGAGAGACGAGCTTTTCGAAGTTCAGCAACACTTTCAACTTCTTTTTTCATGACTTTTCTTTGTTTTGAAGCAGGTTCCGGCGAAGGTGCACGAGAACTCGAAGACGACGAACTCGATGATCCGCTTCTTGATCCGAATACTGCATCAAATGATAAAGTTGTTCGCTTAGCATTCTACTTCTCAATTTCTCGGCGTTCCAAAAACTTTCGTTTTCTTTTTGTCGAGGTCTTCTCAGCATTCGAATTGAAGTCTGAATTCATTGATACTACATCACGGGTTTTTTGGTTCTTGTCCGATGAATCAAAATTGAAGAAGTACATTGTTGATTGGACTAGCACTGAAATTATATAAAATATGATAGGAAGAGATAACTAAAAATGAGCAAACGAGACGAACGATACGAAATGAGAGAATGGTAGCTGGGAAAAATCAATAAATGTGTTTTGAAAACATAAGTACAGAATGTCAGAGTGGACAGGAAGAAAGACTAGAATGCCTGGAGTGAGACTGAGTGAACGTTCTGAATGACCATCTGATATTACAGGGGGCGTAGTTTTGGACTAGTCATTTTATTATGTGCATCTTAGGGCTGGGAATCTCCACGTTAATGGGTACACGTCAGATTAGTCATCTTCCAAGTGAATAGACAATGAGTCATTAGGATATTGATTGAAAGTTGTTGTTATTCGAATCTACTGATCTTTGAGAATGGGAGATTTCAGAAAAGGAGTTGCCTGAATTCTCTCTTCTTAAATCAAAAATTTTCAAAAAGCATTCGAAGTAATACAATTATTTACAATCTGAATTTGAGCGCCTACAGCAGGTATTGGATCTTTAGAAATAATTAAGACTAGAAATAAAAGTTCATGAAAATGAGGAAATGAGACAAAAAACACGAGATAAGTGAGTGCTTGCTGAAAAAAATAGATAAATGTTGCTGAATTATGCATCAAGCGCAAATGACAAAAGCTTACCGATACCAGGGAAAGAAGAAAAGAAATAAAAAGTGAGTTTTTAAGACTAGGGTTAAGTTTTTGAAGAAAAATTTGTACAGGCTTACTTATGGAAGAATGGGGGCGTTTTCCTAGAGAAAAATTCAAGAAAAAAACACTTTGGTTAAATTTGTGTGATTTGAACTAAGTCATATTTCGAAACAGATTCAAAAGATTTCAAAACATGAGGAAATGGCTGTTTGAGGGAAAAATAGAAAACAATGAAAAGTGTATCGATGACTCAATGTAAGAATGACCAGTGAAGAAGAATGAGATGGGAAGGAGAAAATGGAAGAGGAAGACGGAGAAGAGAGGGAAGAAGACTAGAATGGCTGAAATGAGATTGAGTGTACGCTCTGAGTGACCATTCGATATTAGGCGGGAAGGGGGCGGAGTCTGATACACATCAGATGAGTCATCTTCCAAGTGAATAGACAATACGTCATTAGAGTATTGATCGAATGTGAATGCTATTTAAACCACTGACCCTTGAGAATGAGAGATTTTGAAAAACTAAAACAAGAGATGTTGATCTTGTTCCATATTTTTAATTTAAATCAGTAACTCAAAAAACCGCATGCAAATAAATCTTTCAAATATGAATACAAGCGGCGACAGCAAGCTTTGGAGTTGCTTTGAAAGTACTTGGGACTAGGGGTAAAAGTTTATGAAAATTTGAAATTTCCTGATTGGTTAGAAGAAAATTTGATCAGGCTCACCTATGGAAGTTTGGGAAGTTTTTGCTTGAGAAAAAATTCAAAAAAAGAATACTTCAGTTGAATTGCTGTGACTTGAACAAATTCATAATTCGAAACAGATTTGAAAGAACTCATGAGAAACTGAGGTACGAAAGAATAATAGAGAATAATGAACAGTATATCAGTTAGATTTGTAATTGAGAAGACAAATACAGATGTCAACAAGCAAGAAAATGGAAGAGTGGACAGGGAAGGAGAATAGAAGGGAAAAGAGTGTAAGAAGACTAGAATGGCTAAAATGAGACTCTATTCACTTGGAAGATGACTAATCTGATGTGTATCTATTAACGTGGAGATTTTCAGCCATAAAACGCACGCAGACTCGGCCTCTCTAATATCGTATGGTCACTCAGAACGTTCATTCAGTCTCATTTCAGCCATTATTCGTCTTCCCCTCTCCCCCTTCACTTCTCCTCTTTCACCTTCCCTTCTTCCCATTCTATTCTCCTCCCTGTTCGTTCTTCCATTTTCTTGCTGGTTCTCTTCTGTATTTTTCTTTTCATTTGCAAATCTGATCGATACACTGTTCATTGTTTTTAATTGTTCTCCTTATCATCTATTTTCTTACGTACTCAGTTTTTCTGAATCTGTTTCAAATTATTAAATTTTTCAAATCACAGAAATTCAACTTGTGTTCTTTTTTTTTAAAATTATACTCTAGTAAACTGACCCCATCCTTTTATTTTATAAATAAGTCTGCGCAAGTTTTCTTTTGAAAAAAATTGATCCAGCAAATTGAGGATCTATACTTATTTTCTACTTTTTCTCGAATTGTTAAAATTTGTCATATGCAATTAATCTATCATGCAACAATGAAAAACAAACACGCTTATCAATTTTTCTATTATATTTTTCGAATCCTTTTTTTGAATTCTGTTTCAAGTTAAAGCTATGAAAGAAGTTAGACATCTCTTGTTTTCGCTCTTCAATATCTCTCATTTTCAATGGTCAGTGGTTTTGAATAGCAACAACTATTTGATCAATACCCTAATGACGTATTGTCTATTCACCTAGAAGATGACTCATCTGATGTGTATCAGACTCCGCCCCCTTCCCGCCTAATATCGAATGGTCACTCAGAGCGTTCACTCAATCTCATTTCAGCCATTCTAGTCTTCTTCCCCTCTTCTTCGTCTTCCTCGTCCACTTTCTCCCTTTCTCCTTCTTCCCTTCCCACCTCATTCTGTTTCACTGGTCATTCTTACATTGAGTCATCGATACACTGTTTATTGTTCTTTATTGTTTTCTCAAACAGCCATTTTCTCACGTTCTGAAATCTTTTGAATCTGTTTCGAAATCTGACTTAGTTCAAATCAAAAACATTTAACTGAAGTGTTCTTTTCCCAAATTTTTCTTTAGGAAAACGCCCCCATTTTACCATAAGTGAGCTTGTTCAAATTTTTTTTTGAAAACAAAACAAATATCAAATATTTTTCGTCTGATTTCCTTATTTCCATGAACTTTTATTTCTAGTCTCAAATATTTTTAACGATCCAATACCGGCTGTTGGCCCTTGCATTCAGATTGGTAAAAATTGTATTACCTCGAATTTTTTTTAAATTTCTAGCTTACTTATGACAGAATTCAGACATCCCTTCCTAGAATCTATTTTTTCCATTCTCAAGGGTCAGTAGATTCAAATAACAACTATTTTCGATCAATATCCCAATGACATACTGTCTATTCACTTGGAAGATCTGATATGTATCCATTAACGTGTAGATTCCCATGCACACAATGAGATGAGTATAGGACTCCGCCCTCCTAATGTCGGATGGTCACTCAGAACGTTCACTCACCCACTCCAATCACTGTTCTCTTCTTCCTTGTTCACCCTGACATTCTGTTTTTTTCCAAAACACATTTATTGATTTTTCTCGGCTACCATTCTCTCATTTTGTAACTTTCGTTTCGTTCGCTCATTCTTATTCGTCTCTGTTTGTATCATATTTCTCATAATTTCAGTGCTAGTTCAGTCAACAATGTACTTCTTCAATTTTGATTCATCGGACGAGAAACGGAAAACGCGAGCTGTAGTCTCGAAGGAGTCGGCCTTCAACTCGAATGTTGAGAAGACTTTGACAACAGGAAAACGGAAGTTTTCGGAGAGCAGCAGAATCAGAGAAATTGAGAAGGAGAATGCTAAGAGAGCAACGCTATCCTTCGATGCAGTTTTCGGACCAAGAAGCGGATCATCGAGTTCGTCGTCGTCGAGTTCTCGTCAATCTTCTCCGGAACCTGCTCCAAAACAAAGAAAAGTCATGAAGAAAGAAGTTGAAAGCGTGGCTGAACTCCGAAAAGCTCGTCTATCTCGTCATAAACTCTCACTTCTGGTTCATGCACTGTTTTTCGATTCTACTGTCATTGGTTGTTTCGTTCGAATTGGACAAGAGATGATGAGCGGAACAGAAAGCAAGTATCGGATCTGGAAAATTATTGGAGTTGAGGAGACGAATAGAGTCTACGATTTGGAAGGAAAGAGGAGGAATAAAAGCATAAGATGTCAGTTGGGTCAATCAGAACGTCTCTTCCGCATGCAGTTCGTTTCA
This sequence comes from Caenorhabditis tropicalis, assembly GCA_016735795.1. Classification (NCBI taxonomy): domain Eukaryota; kingdom Metazoa; phylum Nematoda; class Chromadorea; order Rhabditida; family Rhabditidae; genus Caenorhabditis; species Caenorhabditis tropicalis. The sequence continues at coordinate 1,198,484 of CM028619.1, read as the reverse complement.
AACTCTGATTTTGAAAAGAAGGAATTCGAAGAATGGTACTCTGCTACAAAGATTCATGGAACAATTCCAACAGCTGATATCATGGAACAGAAGCAAGCCGACATCTCAAAAGCCCTCAATCACAAGTATTCTGAAAAAGAAATCGATGTCATCATCCAAGAAAAGTCCAAGTTCCAAACGGTTACTAGGAGCTATGCAATGACGAAAGCTGGTCTTTCGAAAGAAAAAGAGCTCGCTCAACAAAGAGGTGATATGAAAGAGGCCGAAAGAGTTCAAATCGACGATCAAATCGACGAAATCGAACAACATGCTGATGAACTGGATAAAGAGAGAAGCAAGTCAATTCGAGCAATCGCTTTCATTAATTATCGGAATCGAACCCAAATGAAAAATCAAGTTCTCAGCGGAAAGCTAAAAATTGAAGAAACTTCTCAAGACGATCCATTTACGCGTAAGAGAGGTGGAATGCGTATCGTATCAGGATCGAAATCCAAAGGTTCTGTCTCTTCATCTATTACCAACTGTAAGTTCAATACTGTATCGATTCAATTAAATGGTTTTTTTTCAGATACCGAGTCAGCAACAGAGAATTCACCCTCAATCACCAACCCCACACAATCTCCCCCAATCCATTCGAAAAACCAAAAGAACAAACCAAACATGTCCAGCCTTCACGATTTCGATTTGGATATTGACTTTGATAAACTAAAGTATTGTTTCCTCGAAGTGAACGAATCCCGTTTCCTTGTTGATTCTGAATAATCTTACGCTTATCCTGTTCCTTTTATTTCAAACTGCCAATGTCTCTTCTCCCGTTTATGTTATTCTTTTTTCTGTCCCGTTTCCTCAATCTTTTTTCTTTTTACAGTTTCTGGTTAGTTCTCTTTTTCGTCACAATAAATCAAACTATTAGGTCGTCTCAAAAGTTATTACCATTTTTTTCTTTTTCATATAAATTTTTTCTGAGCCGTTTTCTTCTGGTTTTCTTTTTTTATTTTTATACCTTTGTTCTTTGTTTATGCATGAGCATGTTCATTTTTCGGGTAATGGTTAAAATGGCGGAAAGCCTGAAGAAAGATCTTCATGCTCTTCGAGAGTGTTTTCTTTATGAGTTCCTGCAAAAAAACTCTGCGGTAGAAACTCATTGCAAAATATGTCATGTGATAGGCGAAGACATCTTCTATTATGAAACAGTGAATTTTTGGTTCAAAATATTCAAGGAGGGAAACTACAACCTCGAAGACAATGCAAGAACTGAGAGGCCACGTCTGAATGTTGAAGACGATATTGAAGAGGAACTGGAGAAACAACCGAAGTCAAGTGTTCGTGAAGTTGCGTCAAGTCTTGGACTTAATAAAGACACGGTACATAGCCGTCTTCGTCAAAGTGGAAGAGTCCCAAAGTTTGGACAACTCGTCCCACACGATTTGACAGTTGACCAAAAAACCTCAAATGTGACATGGTGCTGAGTTTGATCTCGCGTAAACGAAACTTTGATTGGACCAGCAAAATTTTGACGGGAGATGAGAAATGATGCTATCTGGTAAACCATAATCAAAAAAGACAATGGGTAAAAGTTGGCACAGCAGCAAAAATTGACATCAAACCGGAAAAATACGAGAAAAAAGTGATGCTCTCGATTTGGTGGGATCAGCAGGGAATAATCTATCGCCAGCTACTTCCCGATCATATCACCATTAATGCTGATGTATACTGTTCTCAAATTAAAAAAAATGACTGAACAATATCATCTGCTTCGTCCAAAATGTGACCGAATACTCCTGCTCCACGACAATGCTTGCCGACATACGGTATTGAAGGCAGAAGAAAATTGGCGAACTAGATATCGAAGTCCTACCACATTCGTCGTGTAGTCCAGACTTGGCACCAACTGACTATCATTCGTTCCATTCTCTTCAAGACCATCTTCGTGGAAAAATGTTCGACGACAGAAGCCACCTCGAAATCTACCTGGATGACTTCTTCAGTGGCCAGCCCACGGAGTTCTACGCGAGAGGCATCCAGCAGTTGCCCACACGTTGGCAGTATGTAGTGGACCACATCGGAGAATATATTGATTATTGACCTCTTCTTGTTTTCAATAAAATTTGTTTCGAAAATTGATCAAAAAATGGTAATAACTTTTGAGACGACCTAATATATTATTATTTTAACTTCAACTATTGGTTTTGCTTCCCAGAAAGAAAAAAAGAGTCAAAATTACTAACACTTTTTAGATATCTTTCATTCAGATTCAGATCCATTCATAATTCAACCATCAGCCAGTTCCTTCAAGATTTTTTTTATCATAAAATGTCAAACAATTCGAGAACAATTGTAGATCTAACAACGCCTCGATTAGTGACCTTTTAGGGATTCTCTAAAGTGTTGATGAGTCGTTCATTTGCTAATTGCATGTTGTTCTGTGGGTTAAAAACGAAAAGGAGGGAAACAGTTCAGGATGAAAAGAATGCCGCTTTTGGTTTGTGAGGTGAGAAGCTTCGATAAATTAGAAGACTAGAAGGTTTTTGAAACATAAAATAGCAGTGAGTGTAGTCAGAAAGAAGGGGTTTCAGAATTTTCAATCTGGAGAAAAGTTTGTTCAAAAACAATGTCTGATCAACATAGAAATTTCAAGAAAACGGAGATGTGAACATAAAAAAGCCGGTTTTAGGATAGAAATAAACCAAGATAAGCATTAGCTCAATAGAACGCAGATGCATTCTTTGACATTTCGTAAAACCTTTCTTTCTTTTTCTTATTACTTAATTGTTTTTGTGAGTGCCTACAAAACCGTTGAAACAAAAAATAATTTCCAAAGAAATGAAAAAAAGCAACCCCAAAACTTGCAGTTTGATTATTAAGAAAATTGGTCCCTTGTATTGATGAACATTTGCACCCGGAGGCCCTAACCAGTGTTCTCTCAAGCCTATCCTCTTCGTCCCGGTGTCAAAAGAGCCATCTGGAGTTATGAGAACGAGCAGGATGACGTCATGAGGTCACTCTATCCGAAATAGTGACTCTATTCGTCTATGATTGAGGTCAACTTGGAGGGAATTGGGAAGAGAGGTCAGCCAATATAAGAAACAACAACCTCATGACGTAATAATGACGTAATATCACCAGACGACACATAGTTAGACGAAAAGAATATAGAAAAGAAGAGGGGAGGATAGACTCCCAGATAACAGCGTGTCGTGTTCAGCAGAAAAAACTCAGAAACGTCAACGCAATGGAAAATCAACGACATAAGCTAATTTGAGTTAGCTACTTTGAAGAATTAAGCGCCAAGAGCCGTTACTCCAAAATAGTTTTCAGGTCTTTTTTAAATTTGGTAATATCTTTTCTTTAACCCCTCCCCCTCTCTCTTCTCTTTTTCCTTCGTTTTCATCCGCTATGATTTGAAAAGAGAGTTTGTGTGTGTGAGAGAGAGAGAGAGAGAGAGAGAGAGAGAAAAACAATCACATAAAGCCTTCCACCACAGCCAAAAGGCAAGAGGTTCCTAAAAAGGTAAAAAAAATTCCGATGACAAACATTGTATCCAGTAATGAGTTCGAAACGTGCCGAATTTTCGAATTTATTGGGTTTTTTTTGAAAAAAAATTCGATATTTAAAATATTTCGAAACTCTCACATTTCACAAAAAAATTTTTTCAGAGACCGTGTTATTCCTGCTTCAAACTTTAAATCTTCCATATCAAAAATTTGCAGTATACCTGTTTCTAATCAAAAAATGAGAGTTTTTTAATATTACCCAATACCGGAATGAGCTGGAATCATGCCATGTTTACACTTTTCTGAAATGCCTTAACTCGCAGAATCCAAATATGTCTCTCAAATATGATTTTGATTGAAACGATTTACGTAAGCATTCCCAAACCATGTTATTGACCCTTCTCGCGACAAAAGAGGGAGGCGGGGAAGACTCTTCCCCCAGACCTCTGCCTAACCTTTCCGATCTCCGCCTCGCCGAGAAGGCGTGTTCAATGTTGACATTTCTCTGCGTTTCTCTCCTCTCTTCCCGCCCGGTCAGTATGATTTATCTTCATTTCTCGTCAAGGCCCCTTGTGTATAGATGCCTCTTACTGATTTTTTCTAACTAATTTATTAATTATTGGATCTATGTCGAATTGAAGGATCCCTCAAATCCAGAATTTTTCCAAAAATTCCTGGAAATTTTCCATGGAGATATTCCACGAAACGGTGAGAGTGTATTTAATATGTATTTGTATAAAATTAATAAAATTTCAGAAGAACATCTCGAAGATGTCCTCATCTTGTCAGGATTGTGGCAATGCGATTTGGTGGCACAACGATGTGTCAACTATCCCAAGAAAGATGCCAACATGTCGTTGGAAGCCCTATTTCAACTATCAATGGATTGCAAGTTGGATGAGCTCAAAGTGAGTTATTTCTAGCGATTCTTCAACAAAATCTTGTTTTCAGAAAACCATCCTGGAGGATCCGAGAGATAGATCTCCACCACCGAGATTCGTCGGAGAGGACATCATGCGTCCGCACAAAATGAAAAGGCAGAAGTTCGATGTCTCCAAAGAAGTGAGTTAAAAGACTTTTCAATGCTTTAGAAAATCTTGAAGACATCAGAAAAAAAACTAGAACATGTCTTTTCAGTTCCTCGACCATCTTGCCCGTCACTCCGAATACTTCAATCGAAGGAGAAGAAAGAAATCGAAGTCGAGGGATCCGTGAATCTCCACGCTCAAAGAGACCATCTCCGTAGACAAAATGGAAATGGACCGGGAGACAATGGGAATGGTCTTAAAAAGGAGCATGGAAATACAGGCACCGAAAAAAAGAGAGATGTCTCCGGCTCCGATGGAAGTAGGAACCACCACGATGAGCATTCTACGATCGGATGACAGGATGACGGGAAGAAACAGACGTTATCGTCTCGATACTCATTACCAAAACAGTTTTTAAAAAATGTCATGATTACATTTTTTTTATTTGTCCCATCCCGCTGAATTCAAATAAAAAATTTATCCAAACCCTCGATTGGAACTGTTTGAGTACAGCAAAAAAAATTGAAATTAAAATTATTTAAAAATGTTTGGTGGTTCGCACTCAGCCATGTTTTACTTACACATGACCGACACTTTACCACCTTTTCATTTACCCGGCCTCACTTCCACCTAGGCCGTAAATTAACGCCCACATGGTAAATAAACCGGGCCCGGACTCGAACCAGCGCCGGTGGCTTCATCTCACTCAGTGTTATCCACTGAGCTATGATGTCGCCTGGGTAACTAGGATGAAAAGCTGCTTATATAGATATGCCGATGAGACACCACTGCGGGGAGGCCTTCTGAATCCTGAACGGGTTGGGTCGACATGATGTTTGATAGAAGATCAAGAGTGAGAGAGAGAGAGAGAGAGAGAGAGAGAGAGAGAGAGAGAGAGAGAGAGAGAGAGAGAGAGAGAGAGAGAGAGAGAGAGAGAGAGGAAGAGAGAGAGAGAGAGAGAGGAAGAGAGAGAGAGGAAGAGAGAGAGAGAGAGAGAGAGAGAGAGACAGAGTTCGAAAAATTAAAAGTGTTTAGTCACTCAAATAATATTCAATTTTGCTCGATTTCAACCTTTTTATTCAGAAAACAAGTTTATTAAAAAACATAGAAAATGTTAAGCTTTCGAAAATGAACATTTGATCAGTTGACATTTCTTCAATTAATTTTCTGACTAAATAGCGTAATTTTGATGAGAAAAACTATTATTTTAAATGTCTGTCTTATTCAATAGAGCGTTTTTACCCGCTCAAGAAAAAAAATTGGACTTTGTGACGTTCCCCTCATTTCCATTCCTAACGGTTTAATAAATGTACAAATGCCCTTCCGATTACTCATCCTAACGCAAAGATAAAAGTGCATGAACCACAAAAACCACCTTTCACCAACGCGTACTTTCTTTTCTCTCTTTGCATCAGTGGACGGCCGTATCTGATGGTGTCTGTCTCTAACTTTCTCTCTTTCTCTTTCAAATCACAAGAAATGAGGACATAAAGAACAAAGAGAAAAGAAAAAGGTCACTGCCTGCGCCTCTAACCCTCCCCCTCAATTGACCGCCTGATTCTCCTCATTCCTTCCGAAATGTTCCTTGTGTATAGGTGACTATTTTTGATTTTTCTGAGCTAGTTATTACTCTTTATTGGATACTTATTATTTATTATTATTCACTACTCATAATTATTTATTAATTATAATTGAATTTGGATAATAAAATTCCAAATGAAAAAAGTGAGTTCCGTTATTTGTTTAACTCAAAATTGAAATCAAAAACTTCTGAAATTTCAAAAATTTTTTAATCTGAAAAATTATTGGCACTGAGTTTCAATTTTTCTGATATCAAATTAAAAAAAACCTGATGTTCCGTTCTTCCAAACTTCACAGAAAAATCTGAAAAAATTCCTTATTAGAGCTTTTCTTTAAAAAAGGCCAATTTTTAGGGTTGAAAATGTTTTTTTTTATTTTTGAAAATTTTTATTGACTCTAGTTATTATTAGTTATTGAACCAGGCCCGCAAAATTTCAAAGAAAGAAAGTGAGTTCCGCTATTTAAGTTAAGATTAGGATTAAAAATTAGCACAATTAGTTTTCTTTCTTTTTTTGTTCAAGAATTAAAATTTTCTTTTTTTCAGTTTCGACTCAATGGGAATTCAACAAGAACTTCCGAGACAGAACCTGGAACCTCAAATGGGACCTCAAAACCAGAACCAGGTCCTGGAAATTCCACAAGAGCCTCTAGGACAGCATCCGGAGCATCAAAAGAGACCACTCGAGGTCATCGCGCCGACGGCACAAGACGGAGTTGCACGTGATATGCAAAACGTAGACCTGCCAGGGTTTTGAGCGCTTTCTTGAAATACTAGAGCATTATGGTTTGCCAAGACATGGAGCTCCAATGGAACAGCCAGGATTACGAGTAAGGCGTCAGGGACAGCAACCGAGACCTCAAGAGCCTCAAAGACGGCCGGACATTCAACAAGAGCTCCCGACACAGGATCCGGAACCTCAGTTGGGACCCCAAAACCCGGACCCAGAGCTGCAACAAAAAGCCCAAGTGCAGGAGCCGGTAGCCCAAAGACTGAGAAGACCAAGAGGAGCTCGCCAAGCCTCACAACGCCACAACCCGATTGGAGTTCAGAGTGGTCCAATGCGTCTCAGATCAGCACAACGGAATCGGAGAAATTGACTTATTTGTATATTTTGTTATTCTTCTGTGTTTCATTTTTACCAAATGTTTTTATAAAGAATGTTTCAGTCTTCGATTGAAATTTGATGAATGAACAAAAAAAAATAAGAAAAAAGCTTTAATTAAGAAACTAGATGAATAATTAACAATAAAAAGAGATCCATTCGGATTCACACTCTCTCATAGTTGTCGCGCGATACCTTGGGCCCGGCCCGGCCACACGGCGCGCCTTGTGAAAAATCTGGCTTTTTCAGAGCAATGAAAAAATTAATTTTTTCTAAAATTTCTATTTTTAAAATATGAACGTAGTAACAACACTTCAGGATCAATTCTTCAGTTTTAGGCCAAAAACTCTATTTTCCAACAAAAATTCAAAAAAATTTGAATTTTTTTCATTCAAAAATTTTTATTATTACTAATGCGGGCCCATGCGCAATGACAAAAACACATAAAAACCACTTTTCACCAAAGCGTACGTCACTTTTTCTTCCTCATTTCTCTTTGCATCAGTGGACGGCCGTGTTGGATGGTGTCTGTTTCTAACTTTCTCTCTTTTTCTTTTTCAAACCATAGGCAATGAAAACATAGAGAACGAGGAGAAAAGAAAAAAAGCGCTGTCTGCATCTCTAACCCTCTCCCTCAATCGACCGATCGACCATTTTCCTTTCATTCTTTCCAATATGTCGTGAGTGTAGGCGACATTCTCTCCCTGATTTTTCCAAACTATTTATTACTTATTATTGGATATTAAAATTCCAAAAAAGAAAAAAAGTGAGCTTTTTTCGAAGTCTCATCTTATATGGGGTTTATTATAGTCCAGTAAAAATTAGAAAGTCAAGTTTTTCTTTTCCTCTAGTCTGTGAGAAGATGCAGTGAAACAAAATATGTCAAAAAGTTTAGAAAAAAAAGGTGGAAAATTGACGGCGGTCGCCGGCCACGGAAAACTTCAGAAAATAGAATCACTGTGTTGTTTCAGCTGTTTTACCAGTTTAGAGACATTTTCGAAATCAAGTATCAAGAGAGAAAATGTTTAGAATTGGAAACTACATCAAAAAGTAAATTTCTCGAAATGACTTCTGTCCTCCGTTAACGCGGAAAGAATCAAAAAAATTGCGTAATCAAGAAACTTTGCTTTTTGATAGAAAATAGTTCAGCATCTTTTCCCCTCACACTCTTCCAGAATTCCTCTTATTTTGATTTTCAGATCATTCTTATTTCTTGGATAATGTTCAAGAAGTTTTTTTAGTTCATTGCTAGACTCTTCTCTGCAAAAGAAAAAATTCGAGAGGTGTGGATTCCAATGGAAAAAAAATGATGGATCCAGAAGAAGACAAAAAGAAAGAAGTGAAGGTTGAGATCATCGAGAAAACAGAGGTGACAGTCGTCGTCGTCGTCAAGAAACCAGTTCAGGCTCAGGCGTCATTTTTCATTCCAACGGCGCCCATTCGGATTCAGAAACCAAAAGAGAGTCAGCCACTCACAGGGATTGAAGAGTTGAAGGTTCGTTTCTTGGGGTTAATTAGTTTGTCACAAAAACAACCGTAATTCTGGAATAATTTGGTAACATTTCTTTTGAAATTCTGTATTACTTCAATTGCACAGAAATTTTTGATTCGTGCTCCATCCATGCGACAAAAATGAGTTCTTCAAAAAAACTGCCTTGAAATAAGGAGATTTCAAAGAAAATGTCTTTTTCAAAAGTCCTAACCATTAGTAAAATTCATTTTCTTGAAAATTTTCTTTAAAAAATTTATATGGAAAAAAATTTTTTCAAATGTTGCCAAACAATCAAATTTCAATTTTTTTCAAAAAAAAGCTTTCAATAAAATCTGAACAGAAATGGTTGGGTCTTTTTCTCATTTAAATCTTATTATAATATTATAATTGCTCATCTTTTCCAGGAATGAGAATGCAGTGTTTTCTGCGAAGAGAAACAATTTCACAATCACTCACAACTTCACAATGCGGGGATCCAAAAGCGTCGAGAAGATTCGGGAGGATCATGCTTCAATCATTCTAATTATCTTTTATTTTGTAACACGATGCTCCATTCCCATCCAAAAATTTTCCCTTTCACTTGTATTTTCTTGTTTTTTCTTCTGAATTCCACGACTCATTTCAATGAATAAATTTCAATTTTTCGTTTGATTTTTGTTCAATTTCATGAAAAAATGGCAACGATAAGAGGAAAAAATTCCACGGGAAAAAGAAGAGAACCTCTTAGTTAAACTATTATATATCATTTTGCCTTTTCGACGTGACCTTTTATACACAGTTTGCCAACTAATTTTCCATTTGAAAAATTAATGGAAAAAGAAGATAATCATCCATTACTGTACTCAAACCCAAGTATGGGACCATTTTAATCCCAGGGGACCACCAAGCTCACATGGGACCTCCGAAATCGTATGGGACCTCTGAATTCCCATGGGACCTTCAAACTAGTATAGAGCCAAAGGTTGCAGGGGAGAGGCGTTTCTTCTCTTCATCTGTTGCCTACTTTCGTTGTCTCTTGATTTTATGATGCGAGAAAGTAGACCCCCCCCCCCCGGCCAAGATATTAATCTCTGTTGCAATTAGAGTGGGATTATCTCTTCGCGCGTCGTTTCGTGCAGGAAGGCAAACAAGGCAGTGTGTAATTTGGAGAGAGGGAAAAAGAAGGGAGTGTAAAACCCCTAATTAGTTTCTACTCACATGTCTGTCCATTTCTAATAATAGTGGTTACACACGTAGGGGGAATTCACCTTTTCCGAATTGCAATTCGTTCATTATTATAATTCAGGACAATAAAGTTTTAAGGAGCAATAAGAGGGCAAGTTTTACTGATTTAAAATGAGGAATGCTACTGAGAATTCTCATTTTTTGTGGAGACATATTATTTTGCTACCGATTTTGTTTACGACTGTAACAGAGATAAATGAATTTTATTCGAAAAGTTTAGAGACAAGTACAAACGCGCATTTGATCGCGTTCATTTTCACACTATTTGCACAAGAAATCGAGAATCAAAAACGCATATGTCTCTGTTTTTTCTTTACTCTTTTTCTCTCTTAAACGGTCATGAATAACTCTCTTTCTATCTCTTTTTAAAATTGAAAAATTCGTTTCCCACCGGATAGTTAAAATTTCAGATTTCCGTTATTATTTCCAACTATTTGAATTCTTGCCGAAAAAATGTTTATTTGACGAGCTCTTAGAATCCTGTAGAAGAAGGTTCAAGTTTTTTTTTTCCTTTCTTTGTCCGGAGCTTTATAAGCCACTCCGGATAGAATATAAAATTTAAGAAAGTTTTCGAAATATCAACAAAAATGTTTCTATCTGAAACAAAATGCAATTTTTTCTGAGAGACTCGTATAATAACCGATAAACCAACGTCAAAAACAATTTATTTAACTGAATAATAAGAGAACACAAATGAGAGACTATAAACAAAAGCAGAAAATTAATCTTCTTATAACTCGTTAAAATCGATATGCAGTTACTTTTCCTGACGACTCCGCTTCTGAAAAAGTAAGACTTTTTTAAGCGAGAAAACAAAAATCTACAGAAATCAGAAAACTGAACGTCTATTGAAATTTTTCTCGGGACACTAGCTCAAACCCCTCTGGAGAGTACCCCCACTGGTCTGAAACACGTTAACCTATTGGTCTGACCTACGTGAGCCTCCTTATCTTCTTACAATTAAAAAGTAACTCAGGATGTCTCTAGTATCCCCCTCCCCCTCCAATTCCAAACAAAACCGTCTTCTAGAAGGTTTGACCAGGTATCTATCCCCCCCCCCTTCCTTCATCTATCCCCAAACTAAACTCCTTACTTGGTCGTTCATCATTTTCCTGAGCTCCTTTCTCAGCAGTCTTCTTTCTTTTCCTCTCTTATTCCTCTTTCTTAAACTCCTCGAACGCGTCCTGGCGTGATTTTTTCACTCTGCTGCGAAGACACTCTCTGAATGATTTGAAGGCGGGAAGTGAAGGATGGACAAGGGATTTGAAAATTAAGGGAGAAGGAGAACTGTCTAGGTTCTTTGCTCCTTCCTTTTCGTCTTTTCTTCTTGGACAACTATGTTCTCTGAAAAATCAAAACTCATTTTGATTTGTATAGTCAAGACTTATCTTCCATTTCTGATTACTTCTTTGAGCACCATGATCTCCTCCTCGATGGCTCTTTTGTTTTCATCGAGCTCTTCTATTTCTTCACCGAATGATATTGTAGGCATCTAAGGAGGTTGATGAAACTTTCCACTGAAAAAAGTCTTCGTTTAAAAAATTCTTCGGGTGCTGTAAGCCCCATTTCAACTTAAAAAAAAGGGTATTAACTCACAATGCGGATGTCATCGAGGGCAGGTTGGCAGAGCTTCGAATCCAAAAAACAGACGAGAAAAAATATATTGAGATAGGAAAACTGGTTGAAAACCAATTAGGACCAATAAAAATAAAAATAGATGATTCCAAAAAAAAAACGTTTATACAAAGTATAAATCTCTCGTGAAAGAAAAAAATCAAATGAACCCGTAAGAACCCGTAAAGAACCGAGATAAATACATAAAAGCAACCTATTCTAAAAAACCCGAATGATAACTAGAAATATGAGTTAACATAAAAAAAACTGAGAAAACCAAAAAAAACTACCTAAATTAACCTAACAATAAAAGAACCCGTTATAAAAAAAACTATGACAACTAAAAACCCGTTAGAATTCATATTCTGCTACTCTTTCCGGCAACTTCGCTTCTTCTGAAATGGATAGGTTAGGAGCTAAGGTCTTCAGGAATTAGAAAACTGAACGTCTATTGGGAAACTAGCCTAAAACCCCTCTATAGAGTAACCCCTATTGTTATGGTCCAACCTCCCCTCCCTGTTTTCTTATAAGGTAACCCAGGGTCTCTAGTATTTGATTCCAAACGAAACCGTGAGGTTTGACTAGGTACCTAACCCCCTTCCTTTATCTATCCCCAAACTAACCTTCTGACTCGGTCCCTCATCCTCCGCCTTCCTTTTCTTCCTCTCTTTTTCTTCTCTCTTAAACTTCTGCAACGCCGCCTCTTGTGATCTCTTGACTCGGCTGCGAAGACACTCTCTAAATGATTTGCCCTTTCGATGTTCATCTCCATTAACTGAAATTTAGGTCTATTCTATTTGAACGTCTTGGATTTTCTCTCCTCACCTCTCTCTTTGGAATTTTTGGGCCGCATCATCAGTTGGGTCTTCAGCCCATTCTCATGGAAGAACTCTTTTTTTTTTCTAAAATATTATTGGTTTCAAATCAGAGACAATTGTATAAACTCACTTTTTGAAAATTTTCAAAAATCATTAATAAAATAATAATTTTTTTTTAATTTTTCACTTGGAAAAAATCAGTAATAATGATAAATAATTAATAGTTAGAAAAAATCAAAATACATGTCACTACGCACAAGTGGCATTTGAATACATCGCCTATACACAAGGAACGTTTGGGGGAAGAATGAAGGGAAGGCTTTCTATCGAGAGAAAAGGTTGGAGGGGGAGGGGCGTTTCTTCACGATGTTTTCTCTCCCCTCTCTTTTTCTTCTCTCTTTCTTCTCTTCCCCATCTGTTGTTCACTTTCAATGTCAATATGATTCATGAAAATGACTCATTCATATGTGTTCTTCGGTGAAAAGAGAGAGAGGGGAAAAAGGAGAGAAAGAGAAACTGACGACCATCAAACCAAAGGTGAAGGTCGTTCACTGCGCCAATTCAAACAGTCGTTCCCCGTCAACAAAAAAGAGAAGGGGAGTTTGCATAGGTGAGATTTGAATGGGGGACTAGTATCAAGTGAGATATTGGAAAGGAACCTGCAGTAATTCTCAAACCTATGAAAGGGTAATGGAAGGACATAAATTCATGATTTTAAAGTAGATAACCCGTAAATCAACAAAAATCTGAAAAATGTCAATTTGAAAAAATTTCTTCAAATGGAAATTGGTTTATATGTACGCTCTAGACAGTCAAATGTAATTTCTGATAATTTCTGATGTTTTATAATTTTTTAGAATGGTGGCAAGAACACGAAGAGTAGCGTGTTCTTAGGCCGAAAATGTATATTTGAATTGAGAGTTCATACTGTAATATTCAAACACAATAATAATAAATAATTTCTAATAACTTCTGGATGCTTGATAGAACACACATAGTATTCGGTTTTCTGTTTGAATCAGTTTCAATTAATTAACAGATTGTAATACTTAGATAAGAAACTATCCGTTCGTATGAAAAACGGTTTGTGAGTGATTTCATAGGAAAATTTAAAGCCTATTTTGCCAGATATTTTGGGATGGTAATCCGGAGCAAACTGCACTGAACGTTGCCTAACTTGCCAGATCTCACGACGTTTCAGCGTAAAAATTCTTGGTATTTAATCAATAAAACATCACTCAATTCAGTCAGTGATGGCCGTCTATGCGCGGACTCTGACCATTCAGGGCGTATGGGCGGAGACTGACTCCTACTGGTTGCCTCACTCACTCTCCCTCTTTCTTCTTATTGCCAACACTCCAGTCACTCACACTCAACGGCAGTCCCACCATTCTCTCTCTCTTCTTATTGACGACTGCCCAGTCACTCACTCCCCTCGCAGCCGACCTCACCTTGTCTCTTCTGCCGTAGCCTCATTCTATTGATTTGTACTCAAAGATGACCGATTTGGAATTGGAGGATATGCCGATGGATATCATCAGAATGATCATCGCCCCATTGCAACTTCGCGACCGGTTAGTTTTTCAAAGTATTCATTCGTTATAATCATTTGAAAAATTGATTTTTTGGAGAATAATTTTAAAATTTAAAGTCTCGCTCGAAATCTATATTCTCTGCAAATCTCTTGTTTTTTATCGTGTGGAACTTACAAAAATAAACTTTTATCCCGTATTCGGGCCATCTTGAAATTCAGAACAAGTTTTCATCCCACCACAAAAAAGAGTGTGAATATAGTGATTTATATTTCGAAACCCATTCCACGAAAAAAACTTCGTGTGTTTACTAAATAAATTTCGGAACGACAATTGTCAAAAACCAAATGAAAATATCGCAATTTCGCCAATTTTTTTTCAGGCTTCGCTTAAGGAACGTGTCACGCCGGTTCCGAGAAGTCGTGGATGCCGCACCATTCACGTTCAACTTCATCCATATCGATCGAGACGAAAACAGAATCATTGTCAATTATCCTGGATTCGGGCTGGCCTACACAGGCTTGAGACATTGCTCCATTTGGATCGGCAATGGTCGCCGTGTTCGACGTCACCGGCGCTCCGCCACCAAAGTCGCTCTAGAATACTTATGTCGGCTTCTCTCACACAAGTCGATATCGATCAACTTTCTCAGCATCCACGTGAGAGGAGCCAATAGTGAACGGTTCCTGGTCGACCTTCTGATTTGTTTACAAACAATCGAGTGGCACAGAGGAGGCCCGATCGATGTTCGAAACGTCTCTATGATTGCAAGAACCTTTTCATTGCCGAGGAAGGATATATTCGAATCATTCCGCATCAACAAACTCGATGGAGTGGAACTGTCGATTACGGACAGAGTGCCAGCGATAAGTTTGGAGGATATCCGTGTCTGGAGACAAATCCGACAATTTCGATTCTTTGGAGGTGGACTCACCGGACTCGCCAATTCGAGTATTCTCTCAAGGCTGGCATATATCTTTGTGTGCGCTGTAATCAGCAGCCAGGATGCCATGGAGATTCTCAATGTGAGTTGATACAATTTAAATTTTCAATTATTGAAACATTTTCAGTGTCACATTCAGAATCCAAATTTTCGGAAAATGGAGATGATTGTGGATTTTCGGTCGACTTTCCGTTTGGCCGAATTCGCAAGATTTCTGGGTATTCAGACGGCACTTCCGTTTCCATTCCGTCATCGCGTACAGATTCCCAACTCACAGGAAGACATTTTTATCACTTGTGGAGGCACTCTTGTTTACGAGAAAATTGCTCGGCATCAGTAGCTAAATCAAAAATACTTCTAGGTCTCGTCTAGTGTAAAGATCTAGTTATTCTGTCTTTTCTTTTTGTATTATTGAGATTTCAACTATTTAGGCTCCTTATTTTGTTCTCATCAGGTGACATTTTGTGTTTAGGTTTCTCTTTTCTTTTTTTAACCAATTACCGCAGTTTCTTCTTCATCTGTATTATATCTATCATCACTCTTTTTAAATAGTACTTCACACTTTCCTTACCAATATGTTCAATCTCCTGACCTGTTTTGTATCAGTATCATAGTCAATTGTATAAATAAGATGTATGGAAGTGTTTAGAAAAGAAAAACAGTTTTTCAAAAAGTTCGGTGAGAATTAGGAATTTTTTGATTTTTTTTGTGCAAAACGCTTACAAAACTATTCTCAGTAGTCGAAAATTTTTTGTGTGACAATTTATCGGGAACGTGTTATTGGTGCACTCCTAAATGTTTGTCATTTGTGTATAGCAATAGAAGTCAATGAGACTTAACAAAACGCTTATGGAATACGTAAGACAGGCGTATAAAGAAATATTTGATTAAAATGAGATACTTTGTTATGTGTTCATCACCTCGTCAGGTTGCCATGATTCTTCGAGCAATGTGGAGGTAAACAACGTTAGGCGCACGCTGATAGTTTACTGTAAACCTCAATATTTTCCGCGACCAAGGTCGTCTCAAAAAACCCAATTTTCGGTCAGATTCAGCATTTGCGAAAAAAGATAAGAATGATTTGGTTGATGACAATCAGGTTGTGTTCCGCGTTTAGGCGCCTGTTCTGATCCCTAGTCAAATATAATAGTTCTGCTTTTCGTCATCCTCTGAACTGATTTCCGGAGCCCATGTATTGAAAAATGGCACATTCAGTCTTTTCAAGAAAATAAAATGACATTTAGATGGCTACAGTTTTTATGATACAAAGTCCAGGATTAGATTATGAATAACCGGTTAAAGAAGTAATAACAACTTTTTGAAACTGTATAAGTCTTTGAGTATATTACTGTTTTTTAGTTTCTTTTTTTTCAAGTTTAAAAATTAAAACTTTTGTTGGCAGACGTTTTATTACGATTTTTGAAAACCCTTATCTTCAACGCCTCCAACTCACTTCTCTCGGCAATTTTAGCATTTTCATAATTAATTGATAGTTTTATCATCCATTTCCATACAATAATCTCTATGGTCAAAGAAATTCAATCTGGACCTTTTTGTGTCAAACATTACTCATACATGTATACAATATAAACATTGACCATGTTATACATTAGTCATCTGATTTCTCTCTCTCTTTTCAGAGATAAACTCTACAACTCCCTGGAATCGAAGTGTGTTTGGAGGTGCTGGATTGTGGGACTTCTTTCAGATAGAGTTCAGGCTGTCCTGACCAAGATTCTGGACTTCCCTGACACAAAGTCTCCAATCGTGAGTAGGTTACAGGCCATGAAACTAGCCAGGTATGTTTTCGGGGATTGAGGGTACTGTACCAGAGGTTGAGAGGGACCCTGGAATCTTTATAGAGGGTCTTTATCACCATTGTTCTATTGGATTCATCTGGTAGTTTAGAGTAGAATCCGGGGTGAAGGCAGCCGACAATTTTTGTATTTGATTGGCATACTACCAATGGCTCGATTACAGTATCCTCTGCAGCTTAGACTTCCATGATCTCTCCATTCGTTCCATAATTCGTAACTTTTATTATAATGATCTCTCTCCCAAGACGGAGTTTTGGTTCCACCCATAAGGAGTGAAGATATCTCCAATGAAAACATCCCTTCCATTTGCTTCTCCGTGAAGAATCAATTGTTGTCCTCTATATATTGCCACCGCTCGTTCATTTGGCAACTTCATGAATCTCTGATTCTTTTCAATTTTTTTGTTTGGAGCACCTTGATCTTTTGGGCCGCCCATTTTCCATCTGGGTTACGGTAGAGCTCCTTGACAGCTACCAAGTCTCCACGAAGTAATCCTTCTATTTTGATGGAGATATGACGACAGTCTTCTAGAAGATTTTCGTGGACTGCTTCGGCTCCGCCCTCTTTGTCCTTGACCCGATACAGAGGGAAGTGCCCTGAGACATCCGTGAACTCTTCGGTCATGGGCTCTTCGAAGATTTTGTTGTTCCAAAGCAGGTAGTTTTTTGCTTGGCGATGGTTGAGTCGAAGATCGGCAAGTCGGCAAGCCAATAATAATAATAATAAATATTTAGAAAAAATCAGTAATGAGGTCCTGATGCAGGACGAGGACCTTTGAGTGTAAATGAATGAATGCTCTCAATGACTTCAGTAGGGTTCTGAGAGAGAAAGAGGGGGAAAAGAAGCAAAGGGGCGTGACCGGTATTTGAATGCGGGGCCGGGCGACAACTAATCAGACACAAAGGAAACAAAGGGCGCGCGCCTTTTTTGAAAGGAAGGACGACGAGATAGTGTGGGATGACGGGAGTGAGATGAAGGGCAATGTCTGACCTTTGTCGCTAGAAAGGGGAAACAATGGTGGTGAATGTTGACACAAAAAAGGCGAGAGTACGTAAGAATTCAAAATTCAAATCAAGAACAGAAATTTGAGGTGATCACATGACACTTTTGAAGCAAAATTCAATAGACTGTAATTGATTGCTTTACGTTGTTATAAAAAGAGATTAACAGAAAAAGAGTCGTCGACAAAAAACAATAACGCATTCTATGGGAATAATTGTGAGAAAAAATTCCATTTATTTGATTACTCATTTTTCAAAACAACAGTAGGATAACAAAGGAAAAAAGTAAATGTATCAATCAAGCATTCCGAAAGAGGGAACACTTGAAAAGTGAGAGAGATTGACAGGAACAGAGAGACGTTAGATGAGGAAAATGTGGAATGAGTTGAATATGCATCACATGATTTTTCAGATGATTGAACATCTTTTCAAAATTTTTAGTATATAATTTTCCTGCAATTTTCAGTTCTTGAATTTTCAAGTTGGTGGGTTCTCTTTTCGTATAGGATTTTTTGTATGAAAAGATCAGTTTATACTCGTCTCTCGACCATTTTTATCATATGTCTTCTTTCTCGATTGTTCAGTGGTCGATTTGGGTTTTAATATTTTATTTAAAGAGGGCGATAGAAAAAACTCCCTGAATCTTATCAGGGTAAGAAAAACGTAAAAATGTCGTGAGCGAGGGACTTTATATACAGTATAGGACAGGTTTTGTAATTAAATTAATTGTCTTCCCTATTCGCTTCGCTGGAATTTGATGGCGCCGATAAAAACGGTTGTTTCCACCTGATCGGTTACCGATCCAAGTCGCAGACCAAGTCGCTGGTCGAGACACTTCTTTTCTTTTTTTTCTCCAATTTTGTAGTTTTTACAGTTTTTGAAAAGTCTGTTCCAAAATGAGAAGTTCGAGAAATTTTTCACGTATTGAAACATCCCCTTTGGGAAACACAACCGCTACGCAGAACGCAACGCAAACCGCGACGCGACCGCTTCGCGTACCCACTAATGCTCTGTAGCCATTGAGAGTATTCATTCACATTCAAAGGTTCCGAGTGTTAGGTGACCTCCAATGAGTGTCTCCTAGGGGACACTCATCATTGATTTTTTCTAAATTTTTTCTGTTATTCTGCCATCAAATGTAAGTTTTTTTTCCAGTGATCGTAGATTAAGGAAGGAGAGGTCTTTTACGATTGAGAAAGTTAATTTCCAACATTTAGTACACACTGACTTTCTCAAAAATATACTGAACATTGATTTGTTTTATTACAGAAACCTTGTTTCGGGTCAATCAGTTCTGGAGCACCGAAGTATGACCTCATTTGCAACGACAAAAGTCTACCGATATCTTCTTCAGTCATTTTATGTAAGTGTTAATGACTGACATTAATCGCATATTCACTTGCAGGGAATCGCTGCGGTCAAATTCCCAAACGGAATCGTTCGTTGGAAATGTTGGACTGGTAAGCAACGCTGCTCTGTCCCATTTGCAAAGAGCAAACCAATTGAAACCCCCCGCTACCACCGGATTGGAAAAACACATCAAATAATCAATATTCAGAGAAAACGACTTTCTATTGAGTATGTATTCTGAACACATGATCTATGGAACATTGATATATGTAAGTGTAAATGACAAAAATAACGGTGTTTGTAAAACATAATATTGTAGGTACCACCAAAGGGCCAACTGGAAACGTCGATGAGTCAAATTTCCAAGGATTTGATCCCCTTGCTCTGGTTGGAATCAAAGGATGTTTAACAAACGAACAGGAAGATGTCATTGAAATTGCCGATCGATGCGCATTGGCAGCAATTGATATGAACAATGTTCGAGAAGTTTTCGAATACATCCTGAAAGCACTTCCAGCCGAGAGTGTCGCTTTGTTCACTCGTCAAGTAAGATCAAAAGTGAATTTGCCAAACATGCAAAAATGTGGAGTTTCGTGAATGGGATCGACCCGTTTTGTGGATCAACTGGTATGACACCGAAGAAGATGGTTTTGTGCCAGGATTGAATCAGAAGCTCAGTTCGGTGACCTTGTTAGACGAAGAGAAGTGCACATGTCGGAAGCCGAATGGTGAAGTGTGCAATGGACATATGGACGAACTAAGTCCAATCGGAAGAGGTGGAAGTGAATCACCGTATTTGGTTGTTGCTTCGGAAGATGGATCTGCGTCGGAATACAAATCGAAAGGCAACGATCCGGTGACAATCGATTCATGTCGTTTCTTGTTGGTTTGAGCCGTTTCGATTGGAGAAACAATCGAAGATGACGTCGAAGCATGGTACAAGTGTCCGTCCACTGGCTGGATTTATTGTAAAACTAATTTTTTTTTCATTGCTGTGAAATTTAAATATTGTTTTCAGTAAGAATTTTAAAATAAAGTTTTAATTTGAACTTAAAAACTTGTTTTATAATGTTGTGCATGTAGAAGAAATGAATAGTAGACAAACATGACGATAATAAAAGGGGGGAATGAAAACACCCAATCTGATAATTTATGGCTAAATATCAAAGAAAGGCCGCCGACTAATTACGATAAGTCTTCACGGTCAACAAGAAACAAATGATGATGATGATGATAAGATCTAATAACGCGGATAACGTGGAGATAAATGCGAGAAACAAAGCAAATTCGCCGACATACGACCCTGTAAAAGTGCCGCGCACGTATTCAAATATAGACTTGCATTTATCAATACTGTCTTTTGTAGTAGAGTGTCCTTCTGAGGGCAATATTTTCAGAAGGGTAACAGAGCGAAAATTCATAAGGTGGTGCGATGCTATTGTTGTTCGTCGACGCTCAACATATCATATATTTTTAAAGAAAAATGCAACGTTTTCAGTAAAAAAAGGAAAGATGATTACCCGGGGAAAAACATGAAGAAAAAGAAATCGAAAACAATATCAGAGTTAACGATGCGATGAATGCACCAAAAACGCCAAGGATAATGATAAGAGAAGGTGGAAGAATATATGATGAAGTAGTTGAATTTATGGAAGAGGAACACGGAGTACAACTCTAAAACACAGAAAGGAAGTCATCTTTTATGATAGGGCGGGGCGTAGGGAGATGAGCGGGGTCGATGTACCCTCTTATCATATACGTTTTTTGTATAAAAAGATCAGTTTATACTCGTCACTCGACCATTTTTTATGATGTGTCTTCTTTTCTTTTTTCTCCAATTTTGTACTTTTCCCAGTTATTGAAAAGTCTTTTCCAAAATGAGACGTTTGAGAAATTTTCCACATATTTAAACATCCCCTACGGGAAACACAACCGCTACGCAGTACGCAACGCAAACCGCGACGTGACCGCGTTGCGCACCCACTAATGCTCTGTAGACATTAACAGCATTCATTCATAGTCAAAGGTTCCGAGTGTATAGGTGACCGCCAATGAGTGTCTCCTCGGGGACACTCATCATTGATTTTTTCTAAATTTTTTTCCTATTATTCTGCCATAAAATGTAAGTTTTTCCCCAGTACTTGTAGATTAAAGAAGAAGAGGTCTTTTACGATTGTGAAGACGTTTAGTACACACTGACTTTCTCAATAATATTCTGAACATTGATTTGCTTCATTACAGAAACCATGTACTGCGGAAGATGTGAAAGCGGGTATTTCTCGTTTACGCCCAGTCGAGGTATTGCAAAAATATGGACGTTGTCAAAACATTCTACTCGGCGCTTGTCACGTGTTAAGCCAAATGGAGAAGGCGTTGAAAGTTATTGAAAACGTCGACGCGTCAGATTTCCGGGGATTTGATCCCCTTGCTCTGGTTGGAATCAAAGGATGTTTAACAAACGAACAGGAAGATGTCATTGAAATTGCCGACCAATGCTCACCACAAGCAGCGACGATTGATATGAACAATGTTCGAGAAGTTTTCGAATATGTTCTGAAAGCACTTCCAGCCGAGAGTGTCGCTCTCTTCACTCGTCAAGTAAGATCAGAAGTGAATTGTCAAACATGCAAAAATGTGGAGTATCGTGAGTTGGATCGACCTATTTTGTGGATCGATAGACACGACACGGCAGAAGACGGTCTTGTTGCAGGGTTGAACCAGAAGCTCAGTTCGGTGACCCTGTTAGACGAAGAAAAATGCACATGTCGGAAGCCGAATGGTGAAGTGTGCAATAGACACATGATAGAACTAAGTCCAATTGGAAGTGATGGAAGTGAAGCCCCTAGCTGTTTGCTCTGCAGATGGATCTAGCTCAAGATACAAATCAAAAGGAAACGATCCGGTCACAATTGATTCGTGCCGATTCTTGCTGGTTGGAGCCGTTTCGATTGGAGAAACATTCGAAGATGACGTCGAAGCTTGGTACAAGTGTCCGTCCACTGGCTGGATTTATTGTGAAACTCATTTTTTTGTTTTTTTTTCATTGCTGTGAAATTTGAATGTTGTTTTCAGTAAGAATTTTAGAATAAAGTTTTAATTTGAACTAATAAACTTGTCCTTTAGTTTCGTTTATCTAGAAGAAATGAGTAGACAAACGTGACGATGATTAGGAAAATGTAAACAGTCAATCTGATAATTTATGGCTGAAGAACAAAGAAGGATCGCCGACGATTTACAAGTAATCTTCACGTTCAATACGCTGAACAACAGATCGATAACATCTAATGGCGGATAATAACGTGAAGATCCGAGAATCAAAACAAAAACGCCGACATATGGTGATTGTAGTAAACAACAGATTTCTCTTATGAAAACACTCCGAAAAATGAACAACACATTTGTCATTTTAAATTCTCCACGGAGCAGATGAAAATGCAAAAAGAGTGATATGAGAGTTTATTGTCTTTCGTAGGCCTGGCAGCCCAAATCATGCTTCAGGTTCATTTATGAAACTATGTCCGGAAAGTGCAGAAGAGACAAACGTGAAGAGAGAGAGAGAGAGAGATCCAACATTTACTGAGCGGAAGAAGAGTGAACAGCGAAAGATGACTTTCCCAACTTTCGAAGTGTCCATTTAATATTAATATTAATACAGGCAATCGGAGAATCGAGAGTGCATGTTAATCTAACTGGTTGTAAACGTACTGCTGCGCTCGTCCATATATTAATTTTTTCCTTCACCATCTGTGTCATTAGCTGAAAAGAGAAGAAAACAAAAAAAACAGGTGTTTTCATTATTATAACAATGTTTATTTAGGGAAATCGAAAATGAAAAACAATAGGTAAATGAAAAAAGTACACAAATTCAGTTTTCAGTATCATCATTTTTTTCTTCATTTATCAATTGCCAATTTCAACGTGTTCTTCATCTTCTTTTTCGGCGATTCCATCCCACTACTCTTTTCATCATCAGAGATTTTACTACTTAGTTGCGTTCTCGCATCCTGTTTTTATGGAAGAGGAACACGGAACGTCAGCTCGGTGATTGATGGCAGGCGCTGGATGGTGCATTACGGCGCATCTTATTTGTTCTCGTCGTCGTCGTCGATGATGAACTGAGTGGTGATAATTTGTTCAAACATGAATCATAAGTCTTCATCCATTTGCAACAAAAATTGCAGGTGATAATGAAGGCCGCAATGCATATTATTTTATCAGTTGGCCCTTTGGTGGTACCTACAATTTTATATTTCACAAACACCACTATTTTTGTCATTTACACTTACATATATCAATGTTCTATAGATCATATTCTCAGAAAATGAGCTGTAGTCGTTCAAAGATATTGGTAGACTGGTGTCGTTGCAAACCAGGTCATAGTTTAGTGCTCCATAACTGATTGACCCAAAACGAGAGTTCTGTAATAAAGCAAATTAATGTTCAGTATATTATTGAGAAAGTCGGTGTGTATTAAACGTCTTCTCAGTCGTAAAAGACCTCTTTTTCTTTAATCTACAATTACTGGAGAAAAAACTTACAGTTGATGGCAGAATAATAGAAAAAAATTTAGAAAAAATCAATGATGAGTGTCCCCGAAGAGACACTCATTGGCGGTCACCTATACACAAGGAACCTTTGAATGTGAATGGATATTCTCAATGGCCACAGATCATGTGGGTACGCGAAGCGGTCGCGTCGCAGTTTGTATTGCGTTCTGCGTAACGGTTGTGTTTCCCGGAGGGGGTGTTTTAATAGGACTCTGCAAACTTTTTATGACGTCAGAGTATGTGAGCACAGCATTTCTGAACTGTATAATCGAAATAAAAAGAAAAAATAAAATGTTGAACTTTCACGTTTCTATTGTAGTAGGAACTTCAGAGGACCAAGCGCAATGCAGATTCATTTTGCGTTATTTTTTTGTATTTTTCCCATTTTTTGGTCGTTTTCATGGAAGTTCTTCAATTTCATTCAAATTTTCATGCAAAAAATTGGGCAGATTCCCAAGAGATAAAAGGAATGACCCGTCATCTCAATCAATGGGATCTCCGCGTTTGATGAGATACGCCCCATCTGGATCATTGGGAATGGCCAGAATGGTTTTTGCCATCTGGAACACTGGGAATGGTATCCCTCGGATTCATTTTTTTTCCTTGTTGTCCCACGAATAACCTCTCCCATACTAACTTGCAAGACTCAAAGACACCGCAGAACATAAAAGAGATTAGCCCTCATTTCAGTCATTTTTATCACTTTCTTCGTTGCAACGTTCGGAATCGTATTAATCCAGTCAATTACAAAAAGCGCACGCGCCCTCCCTCGTGAAATCGAAAAAAAAAACAGGTTTGGGATAGCAATAAGAACGACTTGTGTTGAACGTGAAAAAAGTTTCTTCCGAGAAAATTGTACATTGCTAACATTCTTGAATTTTGTTTAAAATTAGTATCAATAGTTCAACCGGTTGGGAAGAAGTATTCAGTTACACCAAAGGCTCTGTTTTGAAACCAGAAGAAGAAAAAACACGTAAAAAGTTTATTTGATTAAAAAAATATTTTATCACAAAACCTCGACTGACTCCATGAAATCATTTCGGAACGGCAAAGTGAGCTCAGTTCCAATCGGCATGTACTTAACGGCCATAATGGGGACATTGACAACTTCTCCTCTGCGCATTGTGTACTTGATGACGCAGTTGTACTCACAGGAATGGCGAAGATGAGGGATCACATTCTGGAAATTTGTGGATAACTGAGAGATAACGGGAATAATTACCGTGATGATGTCATTTGCTGTGTTGTTTGGTGCAGCCATTTTGAAAGGGTTTCCGGGAAGTGAGCTCATATTTCAGTGCTCCATAACCGACAGACTCGAAACGGGAGTTCTGTAGCAGAATAATAGGAAAAAAATTTAGAAAAAATCAATAATGAGTGTCCCCGAGGAGACACTCATTGGAGGTCACCTATACACAAGGAACCTTTGAATGTGAATGAATACTTTCAATGGCTGCAGAACCATAGTGGGTGCGCCAGGCGGTCGCGTTGCGGTTTGCGTTGCGTTCTGCGTAGCGGTTGTGTTTCCTAAAGGGGGTGTTTGAATAGGACTCTGCAAACATTTGATGACGTCACAGTATGTGAGAACAGCATCTCTGAACAGTATAATAAGAATAAAAAGGAAAAAATAAAATTTTGAACTTTCACTTTTTTATTGTAATACTCGTTTTATCATTTGGAGAAAAAAGTTTCGTCAGTTTTGCATTTTTTTAATGAACAATGAAAACAACTTTCATATTACTTGTTTCCATAAGTAATAATTATTTTCCGAATAAAATATAACATGAGATTCTTTATTTTTTAAAGAATTTAACTATATAATAAGAATAAAACTCGATAATTCCGAAATTCTGTTGGCAACATTCGTTCCAGAGAGAATTTCAAAGTTTGGCTCCGTGCCAGGAATCAAACTTTTTCAGAATTTATATACTTTGAGCAGCAGCAAAAGCGAATTGACAGTTTTCCTGCAGTTTGGCGTCATTATTGGGTTTGCTATTTTCTTATCATACGAAAACTATATTCAGAATCAGAGTGTCTCTTTTTGGCAAAAAGAAAAAAGTCTTTCTCTTTACAATCTCTTTTTTTCTCCCCAGACAAATTTTGCGCGCAAAAATGGCATTGATTACTCTGTCGTATTCTTTGAGTATAAAAGTGATAGTTTAATCGGCAAAGAGTGAAATATTCAGTTACATTCAGAGACCCTATTTTGAAACCAGAAGAAGATGTAAAAAACACGTGAAAAAATTTATTTGATTAAAAAAATGTTTTGAAAAAAAAAAATCTGCTGCAAGATTAATACATTCTCTCGTTCAAACCAATTCAAATTGCATATCCAAACAAATAGAGTTGTAGGCCTTGAACACAATAGCCTTCGGTCCGTTTTTCTTCTGTTGGATCATGAAGCGTTTACTTTGTACTCCTGCTTTCTGAAATAACAACA
>CM028619.1:932500-1165000 GCA_016735795.1 Caenorhabditis tropicalis | reverse complement strand
TTTTTTATTTTATTTTATTTTATTTTATTTTATTTTATTTTATTTTATTTTATTTTATTTTATTTTATTTTATTTTATTTTATTTTATTTTATTTTATTTTATTTTATTTTATTTTATTTTATTTTATTTTATTTTATTTTATTTTATTTTATTTTATTTTATTTTATTTTATTTTATTTTATTTTATTTTATTTTATTTTATTTTATTTTATTTTATTTTTATTTTATTTTATTTTATTTTATTTTATTTTATTTTATTTTATTTTATTTTATTTTATTTTATTTTATTTTATTTTATTTTAATTTTATTTTATTTTATTTTAATTTTATTTTATTTTATTTTATTTTATTTTAATTTTATTTTATTTTATTTTAATTTTATTTTAATTTTATTTTATTTTATTTTAATTTTATTTTATTTTATTTTATTTTATTTTAATTTTATTTTATTTTATTTTATTTTATTTTAATTTTATTTTATTTTATTTTATTTTATTTTATATTTATTTTATTTTATTTTATTTTATTTTAATTTTATTTTATTTTATTTTATTTTATTTTATTTTATTTTATTTTATTTTATTTTATTTATTTTATTTTATTTTATTTTATTTTATTTTATTTTATTTTTTTATTTTATTTTATTTTATTTTATTTTATTTTATTTTATTTTATTTTATTTTATTTTATTTTATTTTATTTTATTTATTATTTTATTTTATTTTATTTTATTTTATTTTATTTTAATTTTATTTTATTTTATTTTATTTTATTTTATTTTATTTTATTTTATTTTATTTTATTTTATTTTATTTTATTTTATTTTATTTTATTTTATTTTATTTATTTTATTTTATTTTATTTTATTTTATTTTATTTTATTTTATTTTATTTTAATTTTATTTTAATTTTATTTTATTTTATTTTAATTTTATTTTATTTTATTTTATTTTATTTTAATTTTATTTTAATTTTATTTTAATTTTATTTTAATTTTATTTTATTTTATTTTATTTTATTTTATTTTATTTTATTTTATTTTATTTTATTTATTTTATTTTATTTTATTTTATTTTATTTTATTTTATTTTATTTTATTTTATTTTATTTTATTTTATTTTATTTTATTTTATTTTTATTTTATTTTATTTTATTTTATTTTATTTTATTTTATTTTTTTATTTTATTTTATTTTATTTTATTTTATTTTATTTTATTTTATTTTATTTTATTTTATTTTATTTTATTTTATTTTATTTTATTTTATTTTATTTTATTTTATTTTATTTTATTTTAATTTTATTTTATTTTATTTTATTTTATTTTATTTTATTTTATTTTATTTTATTTTTTTATTTTATTTTATTTTATTTTATTTTATTTTATTTTATTTTATTTTATTTTATTTTATTTTAATTTTATTTTATTTTATTTTATTTTATTTTATTTTATTTTATTTTATTTTAATTTTATTTTAATTTTATTTTATTTTATTTTATTTTAATTTTATTTTAATTTTATTTTAATTTTATTTTATTTTATTTTAATTTTATTTTATTTTATTTTAATTTTATTTTATTTTATTTTATTTTATTTTAATTTTATTTTAATTTTATTTTATTTTATTTTAATTTTATTTTAATTTTATTTTATTTTATTTTAATTTTATTTTATTTTATTTTATTTTATTTTATTTTATTTTATTTTATTTTATTTTATTTTATTTTATTTTATTTTATTTTATTTTATTTTATTTTATTTTATTTTATTTTATTTTATTTTATTTTATTTTATTTTATTTTATTTTATTTTATTTTATTTTATTTTATTTTATTTTATTTTATTTTATTTTATTTTATTTTATTTTATTTTATTTTATTTTATTTTATTTTATTTTATTTTATTTTATTTTATTTTATTTTATTTTATTTTATTTTATTTTATTTTTTTATTTTATTTTATTTTATTTTAATTTTATTTTAATTTTATTTTATTTTATTTTAATTTTATTTTAATTTTATTTTATTTTATTTTAATTTTATTTTAATTTTATTTTATTTTATTTTAATTTTATTTTATTTTATTTTAATTTTATTTTAATTTTATTTTATTTTATTTTAATTTTATTTTAATTTTATTTTATTTTATTTTAATTTTATTTTAATTTTATTTTATTTTATTTTAATTTTATTTTAATTTTATTTTATTTTATTTTAATTTTATTTTAATTTTATTTTAATTTTATTTTAATTTTATTTTATTTTAGCCCTTATTTGAGACCCTCCCACGTGGCACTGACCTAATTTTATGACTTCCTACCTATCCCAAAAAATTCCCCATACTTGATTCTATAGGACCCATACTTAACATCTTAACATTTCCACCCCTAACTACCCTTTTTAGCCCATCAAACTTACTAAAGACGAGAGCACTGGGAGAGAGCGACCAGTCGGGAGGAGAAGAAAACTGAAGAATGAGCTTTTCTGAGGAATTTGGCCTCAGATTGACAGTGAAACGTGGATTTTTGGCCGGGTCACAGGCTTTTTAAATCCTTTTTTCTAGATTATTTCGGCTCCCAGTGGTCCTGGAAGGCTGGTACTTGACCCATATGGGTTATCGAACACGAGGAATTTTTTGAAACTAAGCATGTGTCACCTGGTGTGATGGCTGACGATTTCGGTCCAGGATAGAGCTAGAGAGATGGTATTTGGACTATAGGTACATATGGCCACTCTGATTTCATTGATAATGTCAAAAAATTTCAGGCATCACAGTTGAGGTCAGGTATCACATTTCTGTTGGGAGAAGAGATAGACACTAGATAATTTGGATATAAAATAATATGAATACGTAGATTATTGTTATAATCCTAGAAATATGTCAGGTATCACTCTGGGCCTTCAGGTAGCCCATATTGGTTAGGAGAACAGTTACAGTCACCAAAAATTCAGGAATAGTCTGATTGGTCTGAAAATCGGAAGATATATGCAGCAAAACGTAAACTATTGGATTGAATAGTTATCAGCATCACAGCTCTGACTCGACAATTTTTTGGGTTGAACAACAAGTCAAAAAGGTTATTTTTCTTCATTGGAGGATAGAACTGTGTCAAGTGAAGTCCGAAAAACTAATAACTATATATTCTAATTAAGCACGTTCTACTGAGTTTATTTTATAAAATTAATGATCGGTTTTTTCCTGAAACTGAGGCTGAGCAACGAGTGAAAAAATCGGCGATTTTACATCTCCAGATAAAAACCCCGGTCAAATGAAAGATGAGAAGATTATAGCAAGATAATTTGATAGAGCACCTACTGTATTCACTCTTTTTTTCAAACCGATCTGTTGTTTCCTGAGTTCTTAGCAACAACTGGAAAACTAAATTTTTTGTTCAGCTTTTGAATTTTTTTCAATGGAAAACATCCTATTATCTCTAGGTATTGACAAAATAAGGCCTACCCAAAACCAGTATCAACCCGTTTCCTCATGACGAAATTTTTGCCCAGATTCCTATTTGCCCATTTCAGATTTGAAATTTTATTCCAATACCCGTGTAAAATCGTGAAAAACAAAAAACCCTTTAAAAATACGGAAATTTTATCTTTTCAACCTTTCTTGAGATTTCGTTTCGTCTCTCGATCTCCGAGTTCTTCGAAAATATTTCTTCCGTCTTCCGTGATGCTAAATTTGATTTTCACTTAACACTGCTCTCTAACCCCTCCCCTCATTGGAATCAAAAATCTTCACTGTTTTCAATAAAGCGTATTCACTCCCGAAATGTGGAAGGATGGGTGGTGGGTGTTTTTTGTGACGTCACTCTTTTGCATGACTGTCTCACCTTCATTCTACAATCAATTCTCAACAGTCAACTGTTTTCCATAAGACGCGTCTACCCCAGAGGCCGAGGCGTCACTCTTCTGCAGAACGGTGCACCCCCCTTGAGGGGTAAAGGTTGATGCATTTTGTGGTAATGCTGGGCGTTTTTTTGTGACGTCACTCCTCTGACTGGTCTGCCTGTCTGACCTCTCTTCTCATGCTGTCTCGATCCGTTTTTCGACCATTCTCCCCTCATTCTTTCTAAAATGTTCCTTGTGAGTAGGTGACATGCATTGATTTTTTCGAATTCTTCTTTCTTTGTTATCTCAAATGTTCCTTGTGTATAGGGACATGAATTGATTTTTCTGAACTTATTTTTTATCTGCTATCGGATATCTGGAAAGCGAAATTCCACAAGAAAAAAGTGAGTTCTCCTATTTTTTCTTAGTTCTTGAAAATTTCTCAACAATTTCCAGACTCAAACTTGCGACGTTGTCAAAAAAGAATGCGAGTCTAGTGAAAACGTGTATGTTTTCTCAGAGATTCCAACTGACAGTGTAGATCAAATGGAAATCTTCGGATGTTCACTACCCTGATTATAATTCGATAGAATTCCGTGAAAATGGAGTTTTTCTTGATAAAACTGTCTATGAGGTTCTCGAATTCATCGTCGATGTTTTCAATAAGCCAAAAATATGTATCCACATTCAAAAAAATGTCGAAAAGTTCCACAACTACACGCGGTTCTTTGAAACGCACGGAGTAAAAATTGGCAAAGTCAAGGTAGAGAGCACAAGGAAAACTTCAGAATATTTTGGAGGCTTTCAAAGAAGTGCCAAAAGTGAACAACTAGTACTGTAGATTGGAAAAAAGGATTTAAGTCAATAAGAAGCCTTGTTATCATTTTGAATCAATCCAGTTCGGGACTTGTCAGTTTATTGACGTGAAGTGGCAAAAAGATCTCTCATTCTAGTTGATTGACTGTTTTTCTCCGAAACGATGGATTGACGGATCAGAGATGCAAAAAATTGAATAATAAGTTTCAATTCGGACTTGCTATGCTATGATTTTCAAATCGCTTGGACAAGTGTTTCCAGTGAGAGCACTAAATTGTTTTCATGATTCTCAAGAATGGTATCAGGAGAATTTTCACAAACTTTTAACTCTGATGTTGATATTTCAGAAAGCAGGAAAACAAAATGGAAGCCATCAGCAACCTCACTGCATCCATAACTCGAATGAACACTAATGACGGACGTCAGAACGTGCAGAATGGAAACGGATCCCGAGGCCGTGGTAATCGAGGACGCGGGAACTATCGTGAAAATAACAACCATTGGAATAACTGGAATAACGCTGGAAATCGGAACCAGAACAATGGAAACTGGAATTAGAACAATGGAAATTGGAACCAGAACAATGGAAACTGGAACCAGAACAATGGAAACTGGAACCAAAATCACCATCAAAATCGGAATCAAGATAGTAATTGTGGAAGTTATAACAACTAGCAAGGACGTAGTAACTCCTATCACAATCAGGGAGGACACTTCAATAGTGGAAATTCCAACAGCCAGTATGGAGGAATTAATAATCATCAAGATGGAGGAAATCAAGGCCGACATCATATCAACGCTGTATATGATCCCACCGCGTTCTACAACGAAGACAACGTGAATGTCGTTCACGCTGCTCCGGCTGTAAATAATCCTGCTCCGTCAAAGTCCAGGAAATCCAACAAAGTTTCCAAAGTTCATCATAGTCTACCTTTCATCGGATGTCTTCTATCCTTGATCTGTCAATCAAGTGTCTTTCCACATCTTTTCCGTTCTTTTTACGCCTTTCTCATAAATCGACATTTTGAAACATGCTGTTTTGATTTTTCATATTTCGCTTTGAAATGGAAATATGAAGAATGTATCAAATAGCAAAACCTTTTTTCAAAATAATTTTATTCTCTCTATTAGCTTTCATGTTTGATTGTAAAGTGAGTTTTTATGTGTCCACAGAAAAGCGGCGAGAAGGTCTTTGTGACTAGAAACCCTCTTCCCCCTTTTTGCCTTTTCGGTCTCGATTGTGTTTGCCGCGCGGGGAAGTCATTCTTTTGTTGTGAAGCCACTGTGTCGGCGTTCTCTTTTCTCTTATTCCCCTCTTGGTCGCAAATATTCATCATCATTCTTCTTCAAGGTTCCTTCTGTATAGGTTGACCGATTATCTACTGATTTTTTCTAACTATTCATTATTATTAATATTATTATTATTACTATTCAAATATTCTAATCACAACAAGAAAAAGTGAGTTGCTTTCTTATGGAAATCTGTATCCTTCAAACAAATAGTTCTTCATTATCCCGCCATGAAATAGAAGTTTTTTCACGTTGAAGTTTTTGAAGCTTTTAATTTTTTTTAATTTTATTTTAGCCGAATGCTCTTCAAAAAGCCAACTCGGTTACCAATGCGAGTCAGGAGCTCCCATAACACATGTTCCCGTATCAGGTAATCTTACCGTTATCAACAAATCACTTATCATTTTGTTCCAGACAACTTTGCTTGCAACCATGACACCAACCGGACACATGTACACCTCACTTAACAACCAGATTTATTTAAAAAATAATTTTTCTTATCGATACTTTTAGAAAACTTGTCCAAACAAAAAATGGAGTGATCGCAGTGAGTTTTCAAAAGTTTCTGACATTTTGAATTCATATGAATTCAGAATCAAAGTGAAGCAATGGTTCGAATGAGAGGGGAGATGGCAAAGAAGAATATTGAAAAGCAGAGACTTCAATTGGGAAAAGAAAAAGAGGAGAAGAAAAATCGAAACGAGGAGATGACCCAAATAAGAGACCAGTTGGACAGACAAAACGAGGAGATGGCCGCAATGATGAAAAAAAATTTTTCAAGCAGCGTTCGTCATAGTAGAGCCAAAAATCTTGGTAAGTATTTAATTTTGAATAGAAGATACAAATTATAATAAAAAAACCTCATTTTACTAAGTAATATATAATATTACAGTCTGTGGACATACAATGTGTGTCGCCTGCGTCAACCGAATGTACAACGTAGGAATCCAGTGCCCCAACTTGCAGACAACACACACATAGAGAGCCCCGTGCCATGCCGCGCTGTTATGCCGTAGAAGAATAACTTTTTAATCTACAACACCCAAAGGAGTTTTTTTTTTGTTTTTCAGTGGAATTTTCATCTTTTAATTATATTAAACGTCTTATTTTTGAAATATAAGTAAGAACTTCAATAAATATGTCTTTCGGAAAATACTTCTTCGAAAGAAAAAACAAGAAAGAAGTGAAGTGATGACGTCACCACAATCTGAAAATAATATATCAAAAAAGTTTAAAATTTGGAAATCTAAATGTCAGATTTAAGTTCAGCTCGTTCCCACTGTTCGAAAAACACATCACACGATAGTGGTATAATGAAAAATAGTATTTCATCAAAATATTAATCAGATCCTCCAAAAATATCTTCAAGGTGGCAAGATCAAAGAAGCCGCTCCCCATCCGATTGAATATACAGATACCGTGTAATTCCTGAGGGACCCTATAATTATTTTTGAATTGTAAAACCGGAGAGAGCCGCATATGAAACTTCACATTTCGAGAATTGTTCAATAAAATTTAAAAAATTGAAAAACCGCTATTTGGATTGTGTCTTTTGTATATCTTTGATTTTCAAATAAGGTATTTCTTTAACACTCCAATTGCGCAAATGAAAATTCCTGCCTTTTTGCTCTTTTTCATCATACAGTGTTCACCTTTTATTATCCTTTTTTGCATTTCTACTGTCCCTCCTTTTCTCCACATTCTTCCCTGACCTCTGTTTCTTTTCCCTCTCCATCTCTTATATCGCCGGGCCCTCGCACATTCATTCCTTTACACTTTACACGTTCTCTCTCCCTTCTTTTTCTTCTTTTTTCTCCTGGGGCTAAAACGTTTTTCCTTTATTTTCTTTTTTTTTTCTTCTTCATTATGCCTTATTATTCTTTTTTAATTTTTTTTCCACCAGAAAATTTTTTCCACCAGAAAAACTGTATTTTGTATCTGGAATCCCATTTTCGATACAAAACAAATAAAATCAATCAGAAATTGAACTCCAAAAATTATTTAGTGAAATAAACTGCGGAAATAAGATCGTTTTGGTGGCAAACTGATCGGAAAAAAATCTAGTTTTTGATTCATTTAAAAATCACTACAAGTGTCTTCAATTTGATGAGTTGTTCGATTTTCTTCGATTTCCGAACAACACTCCTGTATTCCGCCCGTATGCTTTATAGCGTTTTCCGCCGCAGTCAGTGGCAAGGCGACGCAGAAAAAACTGTTTTTTTTTACGTTTTTTTAAAATGAACTTTTTCTGTAGTTTGTCTGACAGATTCCTGTTTTTTGATATTTTCGACGGTTGGTGACTAAAAAATTGTCAAAATTTCAAAACACAAAAATAGGCATTTTCAAAAATTAGCGATTTTTGTTTCCGTTGGTTATGCAAAATATTATTCTCCACGAATTGATTTTTCAGCTTGACAAGACTTATAGTTTACTAAAAAAGCAGTTCTATAATAGTTGCTTTGTATACTGAATCATGTTTTTATTCTAAGCGAAATCTTAAAGTTTTTCTCATTTAAAAACAGTTTTTCTATTTTCCAGCACTAACGCAACACATCCGGCAGCCGAAGATATGGAGGAACTAAAAAAAGAAATGAGAGGGATGAAGAGAAAAATTGAAGAAGACGCGAAGAAGAGAGAAGAGTTGAGGGAGGAGACGGAGAGTCTGAAGAAGCAGTTGGAATCGTCCAAAGAAGAAAATCGAAAGATTTCCGATCAGGCTTCCAACAAGTTGTTGGCTGTCAATAATGATTTTATCAAGCAACAGAAGGAAAAAATTGAGATTCTAAAGAAATTAAATGAAAATTATACATCGATAGACGAGCTACGAGAAGAAGTGAGACAACTCGAAGCTGATGTTCGTCAACGAGATGAATTGTTGAGAAGACAGCAACAAGATGGTGAGTGTTGAAAGGGGGGGGGGGGGAAGGGGAGGCGGCATTAGAAACTTTATTGTTGGAGAAAAACAGTTTGTGAGTCAGAATCTTTAGACACTTGTATAATAGATTAAAAGTAGTATACTTAGATGAAACAAAAAAGTTGTCTATACCGTATTTCAGTACCGGGCACTTCTCAAAAACATTTTCGTATCATTAGGCTTTCTGACCAAAATTTGTGGAAACATCAGCGATTTTGACATAATTTCATAGATTAACATGTAAAAAGTTAAGAGGCGATCTCTGAGATTATCGAGAACCAGTGACAACACTAATTTCAAACTGTTTGGAATGATCTGAAATTTGAATTAAGGGTACCCTAGGGTGTCCTCATTACAAATCCTTTTTATTTATCCGAATCCATTCCTCCTCCAAAAAGTTGACGTCATCTGAAGTCAAAAAATCAAAACTGTCAGTTTCGAAGATAGACGTCTAAACTCTTCAGAAATGAGTTTAAGACACATAAATAAGTATTTTTGTAATAGATCACTAGTTTCCATCTTTTCCCGTTCGTTTTTTTTTATCTTTCTCATGTACCATCAAATTCGTTTAACATGAAGTAATGGCCTGTTTTCCAAGCGAACAATTTTGGAATTTGTAGTAAATGTTAGAAACGGATGTTTTTTAACCTATAGAAAACTTTTTCCCTAACTATCTTTTCTTTTAAGATATTTTCATTGCTGATTTTATAGCTATCTACTTTTGAGACTAAATTTTCACAAATTATGGAGAACATTGAGAATTTACGTGGGATCTGAGAAGTTTTTTGTATGATTTAGGTCTTTTTGCACTAAACAGAAACAAATTCAGCAAGTTTCCGAAATAAAAAAATTTTGGTTTTTTCATGGGGGGTACCTCATGAAAAATTCTAAAATTCTCAAAATTTTGAAAATTTTGAAAATCAGTGAAATACATTTATTTATGTTTAAAAATAACTAAAAATACTTCCAACGTCAGAGAAACACTTCTAAACTTCTCAATTTTTGAAAAAATCATATTCGCTGAAGGTTCAGAATGTACAGCTGGAATCAAAACAAAATTGAAATTTTCTGAGCGAAAACATGCTACATAGAGAAAATGTGATAGAAACAGTCTGATGATGAAGAATATTCATCTTGCATAGTTGAAAAATTTTTTGCTATAACACTATTTCTGATATATCCAAAAAATGATCGAAAAACTTGTGTTAGGCACGGGTTTAAACGAGCCATTTTGTGTGATACATATGTATATGAACATGTTGTTTCATAATTTCAACTTATCTCGTTTCACACGTATAGTAAAATTTTTCAGAAATCGCAGAAAACTGAAAAATGAGTTGAAAAAGTGAAAATTCCAAACGAACGGGAAGAGATGGAAACTAGTGATCTATTACAAAAATACTTATTTATGTGTCTTAAACTCATTTCTGAAGAGTTTAGACCTCTATCTTCAAAACTAACAATTTTGGTTTTTCGACTTCAGATGACGTCAACTTTAGGGAGGAGGAATGGATTCGGATAAATAAAGTGGATTTGTAATGAGGACACCCTAGGGTACCCTTACTTCAAATTTCAGATCATTCCAAACAACTTGAAAATTAGTGTTGTCAGGCCTTCAGTACTTTGCTCGATACTCTCAGAGATTGTCTCTTAAATTCATCTGTTCCGGACGGCTGTCCATTTACTTTTCACAGCTATTTTTCTCTGACCTGCTGTTCCGGATGCTTTTCCTAATTTCCCGAAAATGTTTTCTTTTGGAAATTTCCGATTTCACGTTTCTCTGGCTGACCCCATGCCTGATTTCAATTTGTCTAAAGTCATCCATACAGAAACAAGTCATTTTAAGCTAATTTCACAAAATTCAAAACAAAAACGCAAAGTTTGAATCATCAAAAGTTCAATTTCATTCAAAGTTTTGCCCTATTTTTCAGCACCCCCTACTGGCCCATTCTACCCGTTTCCACTGCTAACTGTTCCACTCCCGCCAGCGGCTCCCGGATATCCGTCTCAACTGCTAACTGTTTCACTTCCGCCACTTGTTCCAGGATATCCTTTTCAACTGCTAACTGTACCTCTTCCGGCTCTCGGATATCCGTTCCAACTGCCGAATGTTGAATTGCCACCACCGGTTCCAGGATTACCGTTCCAAGTTCCAACCTTTCCACTGCAGCCACCGGCTCCAGGACATCCATAACAATGTTCCATTCAAGTCTCATCCGGTTTTACGGTATACATTTTGTCCAAAAAAGTTAAAAAATAATCAATCCCGCTCCTGACAATTTTTTTACCTTAATTCTTATTTCGAGCGATTTATTCTGTTTGTTCTTTTTCTTTTTGTCAAGCCTTCCCCAATTTGAAACCTTACTCGGCTCCTCCTCATCCCTATTTTGATTTACACGATATATTCCTCACCGATTTCATTATGTTTCCCTCGTTCTGTGGCCTTTCACCTCATTCTTCTCTCTCTCTCTCTTTCTCTCTCTCTCTCTCTCTTCCTTGTACCCCACAACTGTCTCTGTTTCGTCTCTTTTGTTCTATTTGTCTATTCCTCCCCCACCCCTCTTCTATGATGTTTCACCTCTTTCTCTGTTAATCTTCGAATAAACAATTATTATTGAACACATTTTATTTTGAAAGGAGAGAAAAAGGGGAACTTTCAAGATTGAACGACGACCATCAGGAAATGTGGGAGGAGCGAACCATAAAAGAAACGACATAAAAAATATAATTCACATTAAGAATCAAATATTAGAAAGAGTGATTCATCCGAAACGTCTTCGATTGTACCTTCGACGTTTCCGACAAACGAGCAACCTTTGCAGCGTCCTCATCCTCCTTATCAGTTGGAATACCATAGATGACTTTCAACTCTTCCGGTGACTTTCCCTTTGCCATGAGAGCCACCTTCTTGCACGAGACATTCAAAATTCCTTTCACGTCGAGATATTTGGCAGTAAGGATCAGATGGAACAGCTTCTCGTTGTCGATCTCCATCAGTCGACTGGATCTGGTTCTCCTTTGTGTTGTCCACACCATTTGAACACGAGTTCCAGAATGCTGGCTTTGATTTTGTTGATTGGAATCACCTCGTTTTTGTTTTCGGATCTGAAAAAGTTACTGGGACGATTCAAATATTTTATGAAATTGTTTTGACAATCTACTTAATATTGTTAGGAATCGAAATGTTAGACGGCCGTTGTTAAATTACATTTTTAATAACTATGTTTATATAGATTTTTTTTAAACTACCAAGTTGATTACTTCAACTTTCTGCACAAAGTGAACGGAATGTTTCTTACACAAAACAGATGGGAAATAAAAAAAACTCATTTTCAGCTTAAAATGTTTAAAAACTTGTAGAAAACGAAATAAAAACTCACATCCAATACAATAATAAATAGAATAAATTCAAAAAAATCAAAGATAGGTCGTTTACAGGGTCAGACCTTTGAGCTGTTGAATGAAGAAAAAGTTGGGCGCCCGCTCAGGGGACGGAGAGAGTAAGATAAGCAGAAATCTCTCTCCTTTTATCAGTTTCTCTTGCTCGTTTTTATTTGAATAAAGGGCGCAACGGTGTCTTTCTCATTGTCCCCCACACAAAGAATGCGTTCTTTTCAAGCGGAAACATAGAATGATCGGACGCCCAAGGAAAGGAGCGGGTAAGAGACGCACACAATCTCTCTTCTTTTTCATGTGTCTCTAGCTTTTGTTACTTAAGTAAAGGTTGCAGTGTCATCCACACAGATCAGAAATAGTTCCCTTAAGGTAAGATAGAGAAAAAAAAGAGAAGAAGACAGAGTGTACATTTCGTCAGGAAAACCGAAGAAAGGCCGAGGAAAACGTATATGTAATTTATTTTCTTAAATCTTGAAAATGTAAAATAAAAAAACAGCTTCCGAGGTTCCAGCTTTATTGTCAAAATATAATAAAAGGATTCACAATTTTCCTGATGATATTAGAACTTTTAAAAATTAAATTTCGACAGCAACGACTCCCCATTTGACAACCCACACGGTTTCCGACGGTTCATAGATGACTTTGACCATTGAATCATCATCATTTCGGACATTGATACATCTGAAAATGAACTTCATTTCTGAAACAATTTATTCTTAACATACCTTTTGCCTGATCGAATACCATGTTTTTCTAATTTTTCCATTGTTTCAGAAATTGTTTTCCCACTTTCAAAATTGAAAGTCCAACATGTTCCGATCGGACGTTTCTGATCGATCCATTTTTCTTTTTTTTTTGATTTTGGAGACGAACGGCAACTGAAATATCATCATTTGTAATAAGTTTTCGTGATAGATCATGACAGTTTTCAGTTTTCGGCTGAACACCCCCCCCCCCCTCTCTTTGGTGCGCCTCCAAATTGACTAATAGCTGTTGAGTTGCATGATGACCCCCTTTCTGCCGCTCGCCGCTTTTTCGATTCGCTATCTCACTTTTTTTGAGACAGACCGCCACAAATCAAAAGACCCGAGAAAGCATAAGAACAAGCGAGAGACGGCAGACAAATGTTCATAAAGCGCACTTCACTGCAAAGCCAACCAACCATACTCTTTTTATGCAACCTTTTTCTTACAATTCAAACCAGACGCCAAAAAAAAACAAAATTTCGATCAATTTTGAGTTTTTTCAGAAAAACCTGAACTATTCAATTTTTTAATTTTAGTTCTGGGTTAGAAAAACTTTGTATTTTACGCGCGAAACAATGATTTCTTCTTCATAGTCGTAAAAGATTGTTTTAATTTCAAATTTCTGAACAAGATCTACAAAATTTTAAAAATGTCTATAAATCTGTTCTATGAAAAATTTTGATTTTTAGGAAAATTAACAACTTCTTTTCATACAGCTTTTTCAGATACAGTTTGAAAAACGTAACTCACTTATTTTGTTTCTTGAAGATCCAATAATAAATAAAATATAATAGTTACAAAAAATCAAAGGAGAAGGGCGGCATCTACACACAAGGGGCCAGGGGAAATGACGATAACTTTTTTTGACCGGGCGGAAAGAGAGTAGAGAAACGCAGAGAAATTAAGTGTCCACATTAAGCACGCCATCTCCACACGGCGGAGATCGGAAAGGTCAGGCAGGGATCAGGGGAGAGTCTTACTCGCCTCCCTCTGTCGTTGAGAGAAAGGTTGATTTCGGAATAAAATGATTTAGAAATGCTCACGTAACTCAAATAGTTCTATTTGAGAGCCTGCATAAACAATATATTCGATATCAGCGGGATGACGCGGTTCAGAAAAGTGTAAGCATGACACGTTTTCAAGTTGTTCTGCTGTTCACACGATATCGAAAAGTATCATTTCTTTATGGTAAGAAAACGAGAGTTACAGAAAATTAAAGTTGGAGGACTCGAAACTAAAGTCTCTGAGAAATGATACACATAAAACAGTCGATGCGGTCGATGAATTATTGCCGTTGTCATTTTTCAATTAAAAGTGGTCATATTCAGGATTTTGTATATGTACGGTAACTAGGCACAGCTCCATAGTTTTTGACGACTTCTTTATATAATAGCTGGAAGTTCGTTTTTGTGGTTCACAGCTTCTTTGGAAAATTTTATGTAACCATTCACGTACGGTGCAAGAACCCCCAAAAGAAATAGAATTTTGATGATTCTTGAGTTTTTTCAAATAAAACTGGTATCTATTCAATTCATGGTTTGTGGTTATAGGTTTTTTCACTTTGAGCACTTTGAACGATTTTCGATTTTTTCGACGATTTTTTTTGACAACAGTTGATGCAAATGACGAGTTTTTAAATTTTGTGAGAACTAAACGAAGGAA
Source organism: Caenorhabditis tropicalis (assembly GCA_016735795.1). Taxonomy (NCBI): domain Eukaryota; kingdom Metazoa; phylum Nematoda; class Chromadorea; order Rhabditida; family Rhabditidae; genus Caenorhabditis; species Caenorhabditis tropicalis. The sequence goes on along the minus strand of CM028619.1, from coordinate 1,150,339 downwards.
TGAAGTTTTGTCGTTTTCTTTGATTTTTCAGTTTTCGCCAAGAAAGAAAATTTTGGAAAACAAATAAAATGCCCAGCCTGTTAAAAGATCTTCATTTACAAAATAGCATCTTCTCAAATAGTTTATTCATAAGCAGGGATATAATTTCTCAAGTTGGTGTTGCCGTTTTTCTATTCACCTCTCTTTTTTTCGCCGTTTCTTTCCACTGTTCTTTCGACATCTCAACCCGTCAATCCCTCATTGCAGTTTCACCAACATAAACCCCACTTCCGCGTTTTTTTGATTGACAGGTAAAAACTATTTGAATTCAGGCGGCAAGAACGACCTTGTATGACGTTTTTTGAGGGTCGTCTACTCTTTTTTATGACATCAGTTGAGAGACACCCGAAAGAGAACTAAAGTACACAAAGGGAGAAAGAGAATGATTTATCGAGAGACACAGAAAACACGCTCTCTTTGATTGGGTTGTCGTCTCCTCGCTTCATTCTTTCAACAATGCCTCCTCGTGAATAGTTGGCTACTTCCTGATTTTTATTACTTATTTAATTCTTTATTATTGATTACTGTTACGGTGGATTCCAAAAAAAGTGAGTTTTTTTATCATCAAGAAACATCACGAAACTATGTTTTTTCACCGATTTTGCTATTTTCGACCGATAGTAGAGTCAATATAACTTTGTCATGAGTCTCCAGAATTTTGAGAGTTTTCGAATGAAAATGAAGAAAAATAAGCAATTTTACCCTCAATTTCACTTTGCAGAAAAAAGAAGGCGTCAAGCTTCGCCGTCAACAGCCACACGTGGACGTCTACTCAGATGCTCCAAAACCAGAAGACATCGTCATTCCAACTGGTGGATTTGCCGAATGCGTTTGCCGGCCAGGATGCAAAGACCTTCCAGAGCCAGCATATCGTATTCTCGGCCATTCAAAAGAAGATAAGAGATGGAATCTCTCGAACAAAGTGGATCAGGCAGTCGAAACGGTAATGACACATCTGGCAGACGCCTACATGAGTCTCCCAGCAGTTTTCGATTCCGTCTTGAAGATCGAAGAGGAACAAAAAAAAGAATCCGAAGAAAAACTAATTACCTCATTGTGAATGTTCATTCTGTATTTAATTTCTCCACCGTCATCATTAATTGTTTATTTCTCTCAAAAATTATTTTAATTGTCGACTGATCGCTTTTCCAAGAAAATAAATCCATGTGAGAACGAATGTAATGTATACAAGCTAACAAACACCAATTAATCAGTTAAAAGCAGTTGCTCATGGACACACCATTATTTCTCACTGTTTCGGGTTATTGTCACTATTAGCGAGATACCAATTCATGTTTGGCTGTCTATCAAGTGAAAAAAAGTAGTAAGAAATGAGTTTATTCTTTCCGAAAAAGGATTGCTACTGGTCAGTGACTTCTTGGCAACCTCTTCCATAGACTTCTTCATATTTTTTCATCGTTTGTGATTTTTGAAGTCTTTTCTGAGGGCTTTCTCATTTTTCATCATGTTTTCATTCTAATCAGCCTTTCAAATAACGATATTCGAGTTGTGGAAGAGTTTTGGTACGATTCGGAGAGCATTGGCACTTGGCTAGTCTTCCAGTTGGAAAAACGAGGTCAGTTGACTTCGGTGCTTGAGGGAAAACATCAACGTGATCTGGTTGGCTCAGCATCTGAATACAGTTTTTAAATTATGAAAACGTTTGTTGGGTTACCATTTCAGCCACTTTCCTTCGCAATTCACCACTCATCTTTATCTCGAAATGAGCATCGTCTGATAACCAAATATCCATACATCATTTTCGTTGTCTCGTGTTCATCTCGGGTGGGAATTGAAAACACAATTCGAACTCGTCGCCCTTTTGATCAATCATGGGAATTCAAGTTTCCTTATTTTTTTCCATTGTTTGTCCTCTTCCGAATCTCCAATTTTTCTGAATGCCGGTTCAGGAAGTTATCCACCAAAGTAGTAATCAATAATAAAGAAGTAAATAAGTAATAAAAATCAAGAAAAAGCCAACTATTCACGAGGAGGCCTTGTTGAAAGAATGAAGCGAGGAGACGACAACCCGATCAAAAGGAGGTTGTTTTCTGTGTCTCTCGATAAATCATTCTCTTTCTGTGTACTTTGTTTCTCTTTTTTATGTCTCTCAACTGTTGTCATAGAAAAGAGTGGACGACCCTCAAAAAACTTCATACAAGGTCGTCCTTGCAAGAATTCAAATAGTCCTTTCCAAAGAACACATGTTTACTCTCTAGCATCATAAAACCGAGGAAAAAGAGAAACAAAGGGAGAAGAGAAAAAGAGAGAGTGTAAGAGAACAGAAACGCCCTTCCCCTGCAACCTTTTCCTTCGACAGGGTGTGTAAACAGCCTTCAAGTCATTCTTCCCCAAATGTCCCTTGTGAATAGGTGACATCGTCATTGATTTTTTCAAACTATTACCTCTAACAACTATTCTCAAAATGTTCCTTGTGCATAGGCGACATCTTTTTTGATTTTTCTGAACTAAATATTTTTATTAATTCTTTTCGAGTGAAAAGTGAAAAAAGTGAGTTGTATTATTTTTAAACATTGACATTTCATCTGCTGTCTATTCCCGTGTTCAAACGAAAAATTTGACAAATGTTTTCTGGCTCGGATTTATTTCCCCGAAACTCCTTTTTCACTTACAAATACAGTATTTTCAGTGCAGAAATGAGTGTTGTACCACCCACTCCACATTCATTATTGGATTTGACAACAAACGAATTGGATATCATCATGGGATATGTCGGATACAATTAAATGTAAGTTTTTAGTACCTGGTATTCTGAAATCTCTCTAGTCTAAAGAATCAGAATTTCCAATATTTCTGATTCATATTCTAACATCTTTCAATTTGCAGACAAGTTCTTCGTAAAGTATGTTCCTCGCTTCGTCAATACATTGACCGATCTCAAATTGACTCCGAGCTGGTTAGAGTCAGAGTCGGAGAACATCCAGAAGAATGATTAATCGAATTCGAAAAATATGCAGAAGATTTTTAATGGGAGAACAAATCAAAGTTACTGAAGAACGAAGACTATGCAACCATTGCCGGAAACGACTTGGGAATAATGTTGAAACACCAGAAAAGCACATTGGCTGTTTTGTATTTTAAATTCAAGGCGATTCCTCAAAAAAGACTCTCAATCGAATGTCTGGAAGATTCCTAACCGCCTTGAGCACTCACCTCCAGTCTCGAGTAACTTGCCGTAAATATATTTTATATTATCGGAGCCAAAGAAGTGCTTTTGATGAAATGTCTTCCATATTTCGAACCGATTACATTGCATACACGAATGGTCACCAACTTACAAAAATCCACCTGGAGTTAAACCAAGTGTTGGTATTGGACCAATGGAAAATGGCTAAGAAATTCAAAACGGAATATTTTAATTACGACTCCCCATTAGCAACTTTGGCTCATTTTAAAAGTGTCTGTGTCAGAAGAACCGAGTGACTACAATTATATAATGCGTTATTTATCTGGTTATCGATAAACAGTGTCAATTTTCGTGTTTGTTGTATGTTTTGAACTTTATATGTATATGAAGATGATGGAAATGAATGTTACCAAATGTCTGTTATTCAACAGCTAACTATCACTTCCCAAATCAGTATTTGCAGTTAAAGACGAATGCGTTCATAGTTATCATCATTCTCAAACAGAATACATATTATAGTGACGTCATCGATGTGCACAGTGTAACAGATGCCGTCATGGGGCTGATAAGAGATGGTCCAATGAAAGATTGCCTGTGGCAGAGGGAAAAAAGACCAAGTCGGATAATTTTCATCATGTTATAGTTTTTAAATATCATATAACAATTTGGTCAAGTATCTGCTCCTTCTGACTTTTACAAGCCGAGACACAAGACTTTAAACTAGTCCGTGTGTTTGAAATATAAAAATCACAAACTTTTCAGAGAAATTTTATCTTTAGAGAAAAATTCGATTTTTCGAAACTTTCGGCTTCTTTCAAAACCTTCTAGAATCAATTTATTTCATGGTTTTTGTGTAATTATCTCTAAATAATGATTTTAACATTTTTTTTCTTAGAATAAAACTTGATTTTTGAAGGTGATAACCATTTCCGAATGTATTCGAGCAAGTCGTTTTTTCGTTGGAAAACTGATAGAATCACTTTTGAAAACTTGCAAAAACTGAACTTAAGGCTTCTATAACTCTAATTTATTGAAGACCCGCCAGAAGTCCAATCCGGTATGACATTGGACAATACTTCTACCCAGAAGTCCAATCTGGTATGTCATTGGACGATATTTCCACCCAAAAGTCCAATCTGGTATGACATTGAACGGTATATCTACCCTGAAGTCCAATCTGGTATGACATATCCACAAAATCCGATTGAAAACCGAAAAAATGGGAAACGTCTTTTGATTATTTTGTTTGGAAAAATGCAAAAAAAGTGAAAAAATATTGATCCAGATGACGCCACCTCAATGAATCATTTCAAAATACATATAAGACAGGCTAAATTTGAACATTTTTCTCGAGATTCAAAATTGTTGAAACTAGTTACTTTGTTGTGAATTTCCCACCTGGATAGCTTTTTTGAAAAGAAATTACAGAAACGCAGTGTGTTTTTCTGTGAATTACAATAAAAACTATTGTTTGAAGGTTTCACGTCGCGAAAAAACTATTAACTACAGTCTCTCTTATATGTTTGGCAACATATACTTTTCTTGCAGTATTTTCATTGTTCTGTTGAAATGTTCAAACAAGCGCTAAATCACAGACAATGAAAAGACAAGGTTTTAGAAGAAAACTTTATGAACAAATGAAAATTAATATTGAATGTCTTAAAACTGTTGGACACTACAAATAGGATGCTTTGAGAATATTGGGCAGAGAAACAACGCAGTAAAAGACCGAAAGATTAGGAAAAAAATAGAAAAAAGATCGATTGGATGAAAAGAACAAAATGTGGTTGTTACAGTACAGTGGGACCAGACAGATTAATTGTCAATAGACTTGAAGAAGAAGTGTCCCGAGAGTGCTTCGATTTCTTCCGAGAATTTTTGCTTATCGAATCCGTTGCGCTTAAGAAGGCGGGAAGCAGACTTGTACTCTCCCTGAAAATGAGAACGATAACTTTAAAATCTGAAGAATATGATGTACCTTTGCGAACGCCGTCAGGAACTTGATGTTTTCCGTCTCCACAGCAATCTTGTGAATGTGCTTGATAAATTCCCCGCCAATACCATACCTGAAACCGATTTTTTTCAGTTTAGATCATTTCAAAACAAAAAGATATGATCAATCATGTTGAAAAACTCACATTCTCTTGTCAGCTCTGACTCCCATTGTCACAATGGACCAATGGGAGCTACCATCGATGTTGAGTCGCTTTTCGGCAAAGATGAAGCCAACGGGAATACCATCAAAGAGTGCAAGACGAGCGAAGTTGGATGTTTTGAGAACGTCTTTGAAGAGCTCATCCGTGTTACTCTTCGGAGAAATTTCGATGTTGAGCTCTTTGAGCGTCTGAAATAGTTTATACTATAGAAATATATAAATGTTAAAAATACCTCAACCGTGTCCTGAGTGACATCCTCAATAACGAGGGAATGATTCAGGGCATCCAACTTTTGTACATCAAACTTTTCGATCTCGAACTCGATATCAAATGGTTCTCCTCTTTGCAACAGCTCACAATCATCATCTTCCGCAACATCAGCCGCAATTTTCTTAGTCGCCATTCTCGAAGTCTTTTTGATGTAATAAACATCATCATGAGTATTCAGGCGATAAAATTGTGGAATCGGAAGCCAAAAAGTGAATCCTAATTGGGAGAGCTGAGTCATGGTAACCAGATAGTCTTTCTGAAAATGAAGTTTGTCAGCTACAATGTGATTGACGCATACCTTGACATAGTACGTCAACAAATGGATGTCTCGGGAATCCTCGGCAATCTTGAAGGCGTGATTCAAAAGAAGTTTTTTGATGTCCTCCTCAGATCTAAAAAAGAATAATGAAGTTTTCAAATTCACTTCAGAAAACCCACTCTTTGTGTTCATCCAAAACACCCATTGTTATGACTTCCAAGAGTCTCAGATCTCCAGTCTCCCATTTCTCACAAATCATCGATCCAACTGGAATGTCATCCAATAAAACGATTGCTGACAGATTTGGAGACTTCATAACCTTCTGGTGGAGCTTCGTGTCGTACTCCTTACCAAAGATAGCTGTGTTGAGAGTTTCGAAACTCTGAAAATAAGCGTTTTCCACTGAATTCTGAATAGTAATTTACCTGTGCGTTATTCGCATTGATCTTTTCGACGCGAAGATCCTCTACTCCAATAGCTATCTTGGTCTTCTTGTTCGGCGCAATCAAATAATCAGGAGCTCCACCCTTGTGAACTGGTTTCACATACGACTCATATCCCTCGAACCGAGTCATATCTTTTTCTAGGGGTGCATCAAATAGAACAAAGCCAAATCGATTGAATAGACGAATCGCGGCCTCATTGTCTTTCTGAAATCATCGAATTAATATTTTTTCCTAATATCAAAAAGTCATACATGGATATGTGCAATGATAGTGCTTACTCCTTTCATATTTGTGGCAATGTTTGTGATGGCATGTTGAATAAGTGCTCCTGCGATTCCATGCCTGTAAAGATAATGTGAAATAAAATTGTTCAGTTCCAACAAACTCACTTTCTATTCTCTTTCAGAACGATAACTGAGCTGATATACATAAACTCGTTTCGTGATCTCCTGTCACAGCACACAAACCCAGCTGGGTTTCCATCATACGTTGCGAGAGCGGAATCAGTTGGATACTCCTTAGTATGATCGATGATAACTTCCGTGTATTCCGTCGGGTAGTGAGTGGTAACAAGGGTCTTGAACTGCTGAAAACAAAAAAACCATTAATTTATGAAGGGACGGTAGCTTTCTTACGTTCATATTCTGCTCATCAATCTGACTGATCCGGAGAGACGCTGGCAAATCAACTAAATTCTTGACTTCATCTGAAGTGATTTGCAAGTTGGCGGCTCTATCGATGAAATTGTCGTAGAAGGAGTTGTCTCTCTTCACATTTGGAATCACTGGTCTTTCTGCTTCAGTTGTTGCGGCACTGCTTGACAGCGGTTGAGATGAAGCGGCTGATCTTTTGGAGCTCATTCTTGCTGAAAATATGAATAATCAAAATGACTAGAAGTTTAAGAAACAAAATTTAAAAGAGCAAGTGAGTGGGCCAAACTGTTATTCGAATAAGGACAAAAATCAATAGGGGCAGTCAACAACAAGAGAAGAGAAGGAGTGGTGTGTTGGTCTCCCTCAAACGACACTCCGTTTGGTTACTAGTTGTTTAGTGCAGTTATTTCATGTTTTTTTCTTGAGATATCATATATTATTTTTGCTTCAATAGAGAAAAAAAGATTTCACTAACTCCATTAAAAAAAAGAAAGCTGAGAGAAAATTTCAATCACAACAGGAGACCTATTCATTTTAAATCATTGAGAAAGAAATTGGCGCGGAGATAGTGTGAGACGCAGACAGTGTGCACTCGCAAAGTGCGCTCTATTGGACTTGACCTCTACTCCTCCCTACTCGCCCGCTCAGGAAGATGAGTGCCCTGGAGGGTCAATCGATGCCGATATATTCATAGTAGCCTTTTCACGTCTTTTTCAAAGTTTGCATATGCTTCCCGTATTATTGATAACTGTTCTCTCTTGATAAATCCTTCAAATAGTGTAATATTGTATATTTTCAGGTTACACTGTAGTCGCTACAAACTGTTTGAGATCTTCCAAAACAAGTGAACGTGAAATTTATCGACTCCATTTGAGGTATTCACAAAACATTTGATTTGATTAATTTAGTCGTTTTTTTAGATCCGCAATGTCTGAAAAATCCAGCGATAGAACAGATGACACCAGCCAAATGCGGGAACCTGAAGCAGAACAATTGAGGTCAGATTCTTCATCTGAATTGGATCCAGTTTTGACTGATACCGCTGATCAAGTCCCGACTACTAGCCACCAAATGACATCCGATCAAGAATCTTCTGACAGTTCACTTTCGATACAATCATATGTGAGTTAAACTATAATATTTCAACATTAAAAATTCTTTATTTTAAGGAAATTGAGGTTACCGCAATAGATGAAATTTCTGAAAGCGAGTATAGACGTAGTAGACTTCCTTATATCAATCCTGGAGATGTCTTTTGCGACGATCAGAATGAGTATGAAGTTCTGAAATTTCTGGGTCGTGGTGGATATGCAACAGTTTGGTTATCGGAGAACAAGAAAACTGAGGAATACAGTGCAATAAAAATTACAAAATTAGACCGCCGTTACCGGGAAGCTGCAGAAAGAGAGAAGATGGTTTGTTATTCGAATCGGCTTCACCAATTTCAATCAATGCATTTTCAGTACATGCAAATATTACAAAAGAATTGCCAACACAAGAACATTGTGAAATTTCTCGGTGGTTTTGGGATGAAATTAGATGGAGTCAAGCATATAGCATTACGATTCGAAGCGTTGGGACCAAACTTGGATCAAGTTCTCGATCCGTCCATCCCAAAGTTTCATCCGAATGTGATAAAAACCATCATTAAACAATTATTGGAAGCACTGAAGTATATTCACAGAAAGTTTATCATCCATGTGAACGTTAAGCCTTCCAACATTATGATTGCAATTAGTGAGAAGAATATCCAGGATATCGCTGAGAATTCGAATCCGACTGTCAACAATTATTATATGGACCTCACCAACGCCGATTCAAAATTAAATGTGAAACTTGGCGATTTTGGGCTCTCAGTCAAAATTCTTAAAGGTTGTGAAAGCGGTCATCGATCAACATGCACTTATCGGGCCCCGGAATCATTTCTGACTACAATCATCGATTTTCCTATTGATTTGTGGAGCATGGGATGTGTAATTCATAAGATTGTGACAAGAAAACAGCTGTTCACCTGTGCACAATTAGATGATGACGAACAAAAAGGAAAAATGCATCTCGTGAAAATAGCAAAAGCACTTGGACCGATTCCAGCAGCTCCATTCCAAAAACACTCACGTCCAGAATACAAGGAACTATTTGGAGACAACGACAGTTTTCAGGAAGGGAATCCAGATTTTCACGGAAATTTTGTCAAAGCTGCCGCCGATTACCTGGACGCTGACGAAGCTAATCGTTTCTACAACTTCATGCTACAATTTCTCGAGTACGATCCGAAGAAACGAATAACAGCAGCCCGTGCTACCGAAGACGATTTTCTTCTGCCAGATGAAGGTGAAACTATTCATGAAGAGGAGGTATATCAACTTTGTCAACTAATGAATTCATAAATAAATTTTCAGACTATTCAACGCCCGGAAACCGGACCACCTGTAAATTCTCAGTCTTCCTCCTCTCCTGGACCCAGCAACATTTAGAAAAACTCTTGTAACTAATATCAATCCTATGTGTATTTTGCCTTATTTTGTTATTGTCACTTGATTCTCGATTATATTTAGTTTTTATATTATTGCTACAACATGCAAAAATGTTGTAGTGAAACATATCTTGTCTCAAATCATGTTTTTCATTCCTCAAAACGGAAACAAAATAAACCAGAATGTCTGTCATATATTTCTTTTGATTTTTCAGATTTTCCTTGCTGAATATGTTATTCACAAATAAAAACAAACTGCCCCTTATAGTCGTCTATGAATCCAACGTATGAGCATGAAATTTAACTATTTCTGGAAAGACCTGTTGTTGTGGTATACCAAAACTATTAAAGGAGCAGTAAAGTTCAATAATTTGTATATAGATGTAGTTTTGATTTCTGAACATTGTTTCTGTTGACAACTTGCTCTGAAAATGCCTCTAAATGCTTTAATAACTGGCTTGAAATGGGAGTGATATGATTACGGTGGAAGAGTTTTTGCAACCTCGGCCACGCGGTTTTGGACCGCTCCAGTGGCCATTTTCCTTCTTTTTCCAGAGTGTTCAGTCTGATAATAAGGGAATACATCCGATAGACCAACACCGGTTCTGAAAGCCATTCCAAAGTCGGCAAGTTTCAAAGTGGACTTTGAATTGGCACGGGTGAGGTCCAAATGATAAATGTTGTTGGATATATGCAATCTGTTAGCATTATTTCAAATATCTTCCTCCCAGATGGCAAACATCATGTTTTCAGGTTTGATGTCCATTTGAATGATTCCTCTATGATGAACATATTCAACTGCCTTCAGCAACTGTTTGATCATGTTTCTCAATACATCTGGGTGAAATTTCAACTCGCTTTGATGAAGAACTTCGTTTAAATTTGGTCCCAACATTTCAAACCGCAATGCATGATGGATAGCTCCCTTTTCTCTGATTTCAGTAATACCCAGAAACTTCACAATATTTTTGTGTGTGCCCATTTCGACCATATACTCCATGAACTGAAAGCTTGAAAATTGAAAAAAACCGTAGCAAATCTCTTACTTGTGCCTCTCCCTTTGCTTTTTCCTGATAATGAGGGTCCTATTTTGTAATTTTCCATGCTTCGTACTTCCCGTCAACACTATTCTTCACCAACCAAATAGTCGCATATTTTCCGAATCCCAGAAATTTCAAAGTGTCGAACTTTCCGCCAACTTTTTGTCCAACAGCTATACGAGGAAACCCGTTCTTTCCATATTCATTTTCAGGGACACTGCTCAACTTTGCGGGGCAAATTTTCTTAGAAATTGATTAAGAACCGATCGGAAATGATGAAACTCACAATTGTTTGAACTTGCAGACTTGAAAGTGCTGCTGTTTGTGCTTTGCCAATAGATTCTTGATCAAATGTCGATTGACGGCTATCAGTTGGCAGTTGGTTGATGGCAGTAGGTGTTGAAGGACAAGCTGCAGCATCTGATCTTGACAGTTTTTCTGGATATTCTTCCATATTCTGGTTGTCAGCTTTCATCTTCTCGAGATTACGTTTAGACATGATTCGAATAAATTACCTGAAAAATTATTTTATCATAAATATTTTTCCACGGATTTGCAAGAGATAAATGAAAAAAATGAACGCGATTAAAGAAAAAAGCACGAAAAATTAAGATTTGCGAAAAATCAATAAACAATTGTTTCCGTCCTAGCGAACATCTTTGATACAGGTTCCGCGAAAGAAAGAGAGACAGCAAGGGGAACTAACCCGAAAAGGGCGGGAGATGTTGCGTTGAACGCGCTCTTTTGAACTCTCCCTCTTCACTCACTGTTCCCTCACAGTGCTCTTTTTTTTGAGCCCGAATTTCTTGAGCTTTTCCTCAGTTTTGGCGCTTCTAACTATGACTCATCTTTAGAGCAGGGTCGAAAGTATCTATGGTTCAATTTATGGAAAATTTTTAACCGGTAAGTAAAGTTAACTCTCTTGTCAGTCGTAGAATATTTTAACGACATCTAAAGTATATTTTGATATTTTCAGCTGAAAATGTTAAGTGATTAAAAAAATTTTCAACTTTACATCTTGGCTCGGTAAATACTATTGAATATGAGAAGATCTTTTGTTCAACAGGATTTATCAGTGTGGAAACTGTTCGAGCATGTTAATAGAACGAATATCAATTTGTGAAAATTTTATGAAATTTCGATAATTGTGAAAGAGTTGCAAAAGTTTCAATAAAAGTGTGCAATTTTGGGGATTTGGAAGAAAACAGTCGAGAAAACTACGTGGTTTTTAGTGTATGGTCTATGTTGTCATGATTTGAAACAATTAAAATTATGTTTCCTTACAATCAACGATAAAAACTTGACCTGTTTCGAAAAAACAGTCAAAAGTCCTGGCTGTGTCATAAGTTAATGATGCGGAATAACCACTGATTTCGCGTGTCAGAGAAAATTGAAACGTTTTGAAGCTCCTATCTACCATTGTTTGAGCTGCATTATATTGCAAATGAATGAACTTGATCGAATCGGTTTTATGGCACTATGAAAAACTTTCTTGCAAGCCGGATAAACAAATCATATAATAATAGGAATTTGCGTTATCTTTTGAACACAAAAATAACGAAATATGGCACAGAAAACTTCATTTTGATATAATTTAGATAAACATAAATACGATCCTCATTGGGCAGGTTAGTAGTGTTAGTCCTCCCAATTCTTCTTTTAATCGACAGTTGGAGAAGTTGGTGGGATCTCCGATCCATTCTTAGTTGGAAGTGGATTCCCAATGCGATCCGCTATACGGAACTGACGAGTAGTCATTCCTAGGAGAAGAACACGGTTAGTGAGAGAAACCATCGGAGTCTCGCCGAGAGGGAGCGGGAAACTGTAGTCCGCAGAAGATGAGGCTCTAAAATAACAAATTGAATAGTCTGATTAACTTTTGAGTCAAAGTACCTTGTCTCTTTCACGCTTGACATTTTATTTGATTCAGAATCCCCCTCAATAGCTGAATTCTGAAGGGACAGCAAGTCGGACATCTTCTGTCCACTTTCAATCTGTGGAGTCTCAAGAATGAGATTGTCGGTTTTCTTAGATGGAGTAGAATCCCTGAAAACAAGAAAATAAGTTTAGTTTCCACTTTTCATACTTACAAATTCACTGGAACAACTCCTTCCGCTTCGCTGCGTGGCAAGTGCTCTGCAATTTCGAGGGCAACAGGTCCATTTGGATACAAAAATTGCTGCATAACGAGTTCCCATGCGTACTTGCTTTTAATCCTTGGATTATAAAGAGTTGGGTCCAACCAATTGACTGGATAGTTGGAGAGTGTCCACTTGTCCGGAAGAATGTTGTCCGTTTTCGGAACGAAGTAGTATAGACCAGCAGCAACTTCCCCTTCTTGGTGTGGAACTGTTGGGTTAAGATTGAAGAGGAAGCCAGCTGGCATATTCATCAACTCAAAGGTTTCTGGATGTAAGAAATCGCAGACGTTGGGTTTTGCATACAACACTGGCATTGTTGGAAGAGTACAACGATGGGTGATGTAGTTTCCAACATACTTGACTTCTTGATCCGAACCGAACACCGTTGGAATTTCAATCTCCACACTAGACTTCCAGAACTCTGGCTTGTTGAACTTCTTCATGAGCTCTACTGGATTCCATTCCATGATAGTTTCATCGACGATGAGAGGATCGCCAGAAGAATCGGCTGCTGGAGACTCCGGAGCAGTATCCGAATCATCTTCGATGCCAGGTGAAGGAATCGAAGTTGCAAAAACAGAAAATCTGCAAAGTATTAGTTAAGTTTCAAAATACATTCGTGTAACTTACTTGTAGCGGTCAGGGCGGTAACGCTCATCGACCTCATCCAGATATTGGATGGTTCCAATAGTATGATTGAAGTAGACTTCTTCTTCCTCCTCAAATGCTTTATACAAGTTTCCAGGAGGAAGACTCCAGTTCAAGTTAACTGGAACATTCTCGGCTAACGTCTTTGAAATATCCTCAGAAGAATCATTATCAGTCAAAGCAGCCATCGAGGTGATTGAAGCCTCTGGAGCAGGAACCTCTTTCTGAGTGACTGCTTGTGAAGTGTCTTGATTTGAGGCCATCTGTTGTTGCCTCTTCGGCTTGTTGTTCAGACGTTGCTGTTGTTTTGAACAGACTGGAAAATAAGATTATTAATATAATTTATGTTTGCACTTTAGCATACCATTCGCACCATTGGCGGCATATCCACCGAACGACTTGTTCAAATTCTTTACACTTTTCGATCCATTATCTACGCCATTTTCACTATTCCCGTCTTGATCATGGAATCCTCCGAATTATTTGTTCAAGTTGATGGGATTTTTAGATCTCTGGCCTTTTTCATTTTGATTATCTTGGTGTTGACTATTCAGCTTTGTGCCGCAAAGGGATTTGTTCAAATCTGTGGAGTTAGTGGTTCCTCGGGCAGTGTTTTTATCAAGCCGACTGGCGAGATACCGAGCAGCTGGATTCATAGCCTTTGTAGTCACCGTGGATGGAACTTCAGTGAAAACAGAACCTGACATGAATAGGCTTCTAATTCATTATTTGTTTATTCACTCACCATTATTCCCTTGGAGAGTCATTCCACCAAATGATTTGCTCATGTCTACCAAACATTTTGGAGCGGCGTACGAGTCAAGGCTCTTCTGCTGTGTACCATCATCAGTGTAGTCTCCAAGATGATCAGAGGATTTAGTCAAAAGAATGCCATTTCCCTGGTTTGTTCCAATCTTTGCAAACGAGTTGGAATGAAGATATGAGACGGCCGTCTTCGGAACATTCTCGGAGAGGACACCAACAGTCAAAGCTTTTGCGGTGGCTGAAGCCTCTGGAGCAGGAACCTTCTGATTGAGTTCTTGTGAAATGTCTGGATTCGAGACCTTCTGTTGTTGTCTCTTCAGTTTTCTGTTGAGACGTTGTTGGTGTCTTGTATTAACTGAAAATCAATATTTGTACTATAAATATTATTTGCAATTTAACATACCCTTTTCTCCATTGGCGTCGAATCCACCGAAGGACTTGTTCAAATTCTTCGAACTGTTTGATCTCCGCCTTTTGCACCATCACTTGGTTGACGATCGAATCCTCCAAACGATTTGTTCAGATTGACTGAATTCTTTTGTCCTTGAACATTTCCACTCTGACGAGATTGATGCTGATCGTTCATTTTAGCGGAATCCAATACATCCCCAACTTGTTCGCTCTTGACCACAAAACCTAAAAACATATTTTTGAAGCCTCACACCGGTTGTCACACTAACCATTATCTTTCTGACTGACGACCCCACCAAGGGCTTTGTTTGAGATTGTGGAATCGCTGGCTCCTTGGGCAGTGTTATAATCACGCCGACTGGCGAGATAGCGGGCAGCTGGGTTCATGGCTTTCGGAGCTACAGATGGTGTTTCAGTGAGAACAGAATCTGAAATAAAAAATGGTATAATTTTTTAATTGTTTCTTCTCTCACCATTGTTTCCCTGAAGGGTGATTCGACCGAACGACTTGTTCATGTCCACTGAACATTTTGCGGCGCCGTATGAGCCATAACCTTTCTGGTTTGCATTGTTCCCTTCGTGACGAGAAAAGTCAGTAGACTTGTTCAAACGATTGACACTTTTCTGACGTCTTCTATTCTTTGCAGACGGGTTTGGATGGTGATGTGAAGAGTGCGCTCCCGTTGACAGTGAGTTCTCACGTTTGATTGATGGATAGCGACGTTGCTGCATACCAGGTTCAGCATTTTGACAGACGGACGAACTTGGGTTGGACATCGACTTATTCAACAGTTCGGACGAGTTTGCAGTTTTAGGCGGCCCAGTAGACGTATCGCGATGCATGGCGAAGCCTGAAAACAGAAAATATGTAAAATTGTGAGAGGAAGCCTTTGAAACAAAAATGAGCCGACAGGATATAAAGATGGATAAACAAAATGAGCGACGATTCAAGAGACTATGCGCAAAATGAATGAGGCAGATGGCTATGCACTACACTGACGCATAACAAGTTGTCAGACGAAAGAAAGAGACAAAGAAAGAGGAAGAAAGATCAGAAAAATAGAAAACGGAGCAACAGACGTTAGAGCACGGTGAGACAATCAGTCTGAATGATCAGTGAGTTTAAATTTCAATTTTCAAAAAAAAAAAATTTTGTGTATTGATTTTTAAAATTTTTTGGTTTTGTTGCCGCAGCCAATGGTTTTATGCCTTCTTTCATCAAAAGTTAAGTTATATCGGACAAAACATTATGCAATCAGCCAACATGAGAATAAAAGAAGAGAAAACAAATAATGAGAAAAAATAACAGGAGGTGGCAGTGCGACTGATGACCCCATTGTGCGGTGGTGCACTTGCGCGTCGTTTGTGGTGTATGCGTACAGAAAAAGAGGAAACAGGCGGGGGAAAGAGACGCAGAGAAAAAGGGGTAGAGAGAGGGAGAGAGAGGAAAAAAAATTGATTTGTATTGGCCTTTTGAAATTACTGACGAGTCGGGCAACGTCTACGTATTGAAAAAAAAGACAAAATGTCGATAAAAAAATAGGTTTGTATGTTTCGCACACAAAGAAATCAAAAGATTCCGGACTTTGATCAAAGTAAAACTAAAAAACCATTTGTTTCTGCTTAACTCTTCCAAAGATTTCATTCACACAATAAACTATTATATACAACTGATATAAAACGGATTTCGATGATGACAATATTGACGAGGCAAAAAAGGTAATGGAAAAATATGATGAGACACTGGGGGAAAAAAGAAAAAAGATCTCAACAGAAAGGGGGAACCAGAAGACTCAAAAAACGAAAAAAACCTCAATTGAAACTTGAATAGATGGAAAATTACACAAAAAATTAACTGGATACTGTTAAAGACAAAGTGGTTTTTCAGATTTGCTCATGCTGGCGAGCTATTTTCTCGTAAACTAGTACGCGTTGATCGAAAGTAATAATTATATCTTCATCTGAGTTGGGAATTTGGAGACAATGATGCAATTGGAATGGGATGACCATGGGAACATCCAAAAGTCTCGCGAATTCAGCCACATTGAAGATCGAATCGAAATCAAGAATGAGCTCCATCTTATGAAAATTGGCATTTTGGAGGAGACGCTGAAAATGTTTCAATAATTGAAAATTGAAATTGTTTTAACTCACATGGAGAATATCCACTGCATCCTGGCTACTGATTACCGCGCAAACGAAGATATCCGCAAGAAATGAAAGAATATTCGAGTTGGCCAGTCCGGTGATGCCACCTCCGAAGAAACGAAACTGTCGGAGCTGTCTCCACACGGCAATTTCCTCCAAGCTTTCTGCTGGCGTTCCTTCCAAGATAGTCAACACTACTCCATCCAGTCGGTTACGGCGGAATGAATCGAACATCCATTTCATAGCCGGTGAGAGAGTTCTTGCTTGTAGAGAGACAGTCCGCACATCGATCGGACCTCTTCTTTGCCACTCGATTGTCTGCATGCAGAGCAGGAGATCGATCAGGAATCGCTCGTTATCCTCTCCTCGGACATGAATCTCGAGAGCATTGATCGATGTCGATCTTGGGGAAAGCAGGCGGCAAAAGTACTCGAGAGCAACTTGGGTAGGAGTGCGGCGGTGACGTCGGAGGCGGCCGCCATCGCCGATCCATATGGTGCAATGTCGAACACCTGTGTAGCCGAGAGCGAAACCAGGATAGGTGAAGATAATCATGTTGTCGTCTCGGTAGATTTGGATGAACTCAAATTCGAACGGGGTAGCGTCCACAACCTCTCGGAAACGGCGAGACACGTTTCGCAATCTGAGTCTGAAAAAAACATTGTGCAAAAATTGAGTTAAGTTCAATTTGTTTATGATAATTATCGTTTCGAAATTTATTCAGCCAACACACGAAACTTTTTTCGTGAAATTTGAAATTTTTCCTTCTTTTTATTTCGTAAAATAACTTTGATCTCGACGTGTTAATCAAACTTTTTTTTTGAAAAAAAAAAACTCATTTGAATGTGGTTTTGATACGGCAAAAACCGGTTTTTGCAAGTTCCACACGATGAGAGAAAGCAAGAGATCAGCAGAGAATAGAGAAAAGTTCGAATTTTGAAATTACTCTCCGAAAATTCAATTTTTTCGAAGATCAACAAAAATTTGGAAATACTTACCGGTCGCGCAGTTCCAAGTGAGTGATGACCATGTTGATGATATCGAGGGGCATGTCCACCAACTCCATATTGGCCATCTCGGGTGAAAATACAGTAGAAAGGGCGATGAAGAAAGGGCGACGAAGAAAGAGACGAGAAGGGTTGCGTACGTTGAGTGTGAGTGACTGGGGTGTTGGCAATAAGAAGAGAGAGGGAGAATGAGTGAGGCAACCAGTAGGGGTCAGTCTCCGCCCATTCGCCGTAAATGGGCAGGGTCCGCATATAGATGGCCACGTGGCAGTGACTAACTGGAGTGAATGATGTGATTGAATGGAGAGGGTTTTACGTTGGGTCATCATCATGGCTAGGAGAACTTGGGGAAAATGTTTAACTTTGAATCATTGAACTGTTGAAGGTTTTATACAAAATTTAGCAATCTTTTGATCGCTTCCAGCAAACAGAGTGTTAAAGAAGGACTGTGGTAAAATTCAATAGATTGAAATTAGATGTAGTTTTAAATTCTAATTTCATTGCATATATCGTCTTACTAACAGACTGAAAACTTCAAAGTAAGCAAAAACAAAGAAGAATGAATAATTGAAGAAATGTTTCCACCATAATCATATCTCCTCATTTCAAGCCGGTTTTAAAGGAGGACTGAAGTGAAATTTGATAATTAGTATAGATGTAGTTTTGAATTTTGAACACTGTTTCTGTTGACAACTTTTTCTGAAAAAGCCTCTAAAAAATGCCTCAAAAACCGGTTTGAAGTGCAAACATTTGAGTATTATGAAAGATTTTTTGCAACTTCGGCCACGGGGTTTTGGGACGTCCCAGTGGCTATTTTTGTTTTTTCTTTGAAGTTTTATGTTGTTACTAAATATATCTTCTCATTAATTTCAAAAAAAATGAAAAAAATAGCCACTGGGGCGTCCCAAAACCCCGTGGCCAAAGTTGCAAAAACTCATCCATAATTATCAAAATTTCAGAAAAATTGAATATTTTGAGAAACTCTCAAAAAGCGAAATTCTGGTAACCACTTTTTGAGACCTCCGGTAAACCGGAAAACAAGAATAAAGTGAAAACTACCCCTTCAGAAAAATGAGGGTCCCTTCGCTAGGCCTGATATGACTAGAAATAAATAGGGGGCCCTTCAATTTGTGCAAAAAGAATAGGGGTTCCTCATATATTTTTGAACTTATTAAGCCTAAATGGACCCTTATTTTTTTTAAAAGTCCTGTTTAAAGTCCTAGCTAAGGATCCCTATTTTTCAGAAGGAATCCCTATTTTTCAAGGGGACCCCTATTTTTCAAAGGGAACCCTAAACTACAATAGAGCCGAACTTTTTTTAAAAATTTTTCAACGATAATTGACCGTATAGAGTAAACAAGCCAATTTACCATTTTTCTAGATAACAAAAGTTAAAATTCTGAAATAACAAGTTATATAAACTTTAGACTTCGTAAACCTGATGAAATTGTCAAAATTCATCCTTTTCAGCACAAACTCAGTTTTTTCTCAAATAGTTTAGCTTCAATTGTGCTGAAAATGAGAGTTTTAATGTATTTTTTTATGCTGAATCCAAAAATTTATTTGCAGAAATTTCCTATGAGAAAAATTTTTTCGGTTTACGTTTCGGCATAATTTTCAAACATTTTTCAACAGATTCTCAAAATGACGTAAATTGCAAAACATTCATATTATTGAGATCCTTAATTTTCTTATTTATCCGTTGCAAAATCTTCGTTTTTCGCTGAGATACAGCGATTTGAAAAAATCAATTTTAAAAACGTGAAAAAAGTGAATAACTCCCGAACGAACGAATTGGACGAAAAATCTTTTCATGGGAGTTTTACCTCTAATTGGCCGAATTTTTTTCCTTATAACCAACGGGATCCTTGGGTGGCACTTGAGAAGCAATACATGTCAGAAGAAAATTCGGCTCTTTACGGTTTAACTGGTCCCATGAGCACAGGGCTGGTCCCGACAAAAAGACTGGTCCCACAATAATAGACTGGTCCCATAAACTAGATACTGGTCCCACAAAATGAGGCTGGTCCCATCAGCAACGTACTGGTCCCAAAAATTGTAAGTGGTCCCAAAAATGAAAGAGAGATCACATCCACAGAACACAGGGTCCAATAAAAAAAGACACCACTATGGGACCAGTCTTTACTTGATGGGACCAGTGTCAAATTAATGGGACCAATTTACATATTTGCGACCGGTAGATAGTTGATGGGACCAGTTTTATGACCATGGGACCAGTTTTAATTTTTGGGACCAGTGTTGTGCGGATGGGACCACTCTTTCCGTTTTGGGACCGTTCTTCCTATCA
Organism: Caenorhabditis tropicalis; assembly: GCA_016735795.1. Lineage (NCBI taxonomy): Eukaryota > Metazoa > Nematoda > Chromadorea > Rhabditida > Rhabditidae > Caenorhabditis > Caenorhabditis tropicalis. The sequence continues at coordinate 1,130,427 of CM028619.1, read as the reverse complement.
TGGGACCAGTTATACCGTAAAGAGCCGAAAATTCATATAGAAATGGTGTTATTAAAAGAAAAGGAGAACATTTCCGATTGTGAGTATGTAATTTTAACCCGTTAAATTTCAAAAACTGATTCAACGCAAATATAAGAATCAAAAAACCGATTTTTAATTTTTGTCTATTATATGTCGAAAACTCTGGTTTTTGAATACGATGATTTTTTCACACTCTTTTTATCACCTTTTTATCACTTTTTATTCACTTTTTAATCACTTTTTAATCACTTTTTAATCACTCCATTTTTTATCACAAGAAAATATCTTCCTTTCTGCTCTCCTTTTCATCATCCCGTTGCTCACCTTTTATTGTCTATTCTTGCACTTCTATTGTCCCTCCTCTTCTCTACACCCTTTATGACCTTCGCTTCTTTTCTCTCTCCGCCTCTCCTATCATCTCCCCCCCCCCCCCAGGGCGCCCGCACATTCATTCCTTTACACCTTCCCCTTTTCTTTTCTTTCTCTCTTGTTCTCTTGGGCCTAAAACTGTTTTCCTTCACTATTCCCTTTTTTTCTTCTCATTTTAATTTTTTAATTAAGTATTTCGAATCGAGAACAATTTTTCTGTAATTAAAAATTCATTTTAAAATTGAAACAGATCAAATCAGTCAGAAAATAAAATCCAAAAACAAAATTAGGGATATAAATTGCCGAAATGAGATTGTTTTGGTGTCAAAATGATTGGAAAAAAAACTAGTTTTTGATTCATTTGAAAATCACTTCAAGTGTCTTTAATTTGATGAGTTGTTTGATTTTTGTTTCATTTTCTTTGATTTCCCAACAACACTCCACTGTTCCGCCCGTATGCTTTATAGCGTCTCACGCCGCAATCAATTTTAGTGCAACATAGCTTCTTTGTGAACTTTCTTTTTCTGACCGAAATTTTAATTTTTTCCGCATCAAAAATAATCTTTCTATTTTCCAGAACTCGCAGAACTCATCCAACAGGCAATCAAAATGGAAGAATGGAAAAAAGAAATGAGAGGAATAAGGAGAAAACGAAGAGAAGAAACAAAGGAGAAAATTGAGCTGAAAAACAAAGCGGAAGAGCTGCGAATTAAATTGAATTCGGCCGAGAAGAAGAATAAAAAGCTTTTTGATGAAAAAAAGAAGGTGGAGGAAGAGCTTCTGAATGCTCAAATTCTAGCTGCTAACGAACGATTGGCCGCCGATCAGAAACTAATGGAGGAAATGAACGAAAACCTCACGCTCTTAAGACAAGCAGTAGAACGAAACAACGAGACTATTGATCTAGGAAGACAAGTTATTCAACTCCGAAATGATGCCATACAACGAAATGAGATGTTGATTCAGCAAAACAACTGTAAGTGTAGAAACAGGGGGGGGGGAACATTAAAAAACTCATTTCACAAGAAAAAAAACTTTGAGGCTAAAATATCGGTAATTTTTCCGAAATATGTTACGTTCATATCTATTTTCTATTCGCCCCACTGTCCCGGATGTTTTCTCGAAAATCTCGAACATTTTTTTCTTGCGACAATTTCCGAATCCGCACACTTTATTCCTGACTCTGATTTGTTTATAGTCTTCCAAACAGAAACAAGACATTTTGAACTGAATTCCGCAATCTTCAAAACAAAAACGCGAACATTGGCTCGTCAACATATTTTTATTTGAAAAATTTTTATGTTTTTCAGTGCTCGTCAGAGCGCTTGCGTTGCTTGGGATCCATTAGCAACGGTCAACTAGCAAACCCCCGCCACTGGTTCCTCAATCGAATTTTTACGGTTTGATTTTTTTTCGAATAAGTCTCAAAATCATTAATTTAGTTCTCAATGTTTTCTTTTTTATCACCATTCTCGAACATTTTTGTGAATGATTTTCCTCTGTTTGTCAAGCCTTTCCAACTTGAAACTCTATTCGACTGTTCCTCATCCCATTTTAAACTTTCTCGGTTCCTTCCCCTTTTTTTCTCATTATATCTTCCTCTTTCTCTAGTTTGTTAACTCATGCTACTCTATCTTCCCACAAGTGTCTCCCTTCTGTCAACTCGTTCAGATTTGTGTATTCTTCCCCTCTCCCATGATGTTTCATTTTTTCTCTTCTAATCTTTGAATAAACAATTATTATTAAACACATTTTGCTTCAAAACCTTTTGATTTCACTCAGAGAAAAACGATGAATCCTCGGGTGTGTAGTTCTTAATTGTAAAAAAATTGAGATTTTTTCTGGCAGAGCAAAATGATCCCTTTGAAAAGGAAAAAAATCGTCTTGTCTCAAAACCATCATGTGAATAATTTTTTTACAGTTTTGCGTGAAATTTTTTGACAAATATGCGTAAAAGCGATGTGAAATTTGCATTGTTTTCAGTTGGTTTTAGCAATTTTAGGCTGTTTTCAAAGGTTTCATGACGGTATCTTGAGTTTTCGATTGCTCTGAAAATTATTGGATGCTTAGAACAGACCAAAATGAAGAACTTTACCTTCAAACAATTTTCATGTAATGTGTGAATTTCTTTTTATTGGACGAGTTCTGAGACACCTGAATTTCTCTCATCCTCAGTATTAAAATGATCAAAAATAGGGTGTCTCCTAGAACTCGTCCAATGAAATAATATCAGATATTTTGTGTGACTATGAAACTCTTTTCTAAGGCCTGTTCTAAGCATCCAATAATTTTCAGAGTAATCTAATACTCAATCTTCCGGCATGAAACCTTTGAAAACTGCCTAAAATTGCTAAAATCAAATGAAAACACAATATTTCTATATACTTTTCAACGCTATTGAACACTGAAAAGCCAATACAATGCAAATTTCACATCGCTTTTACGCATAATTGTGTTAAAAAAAGCATCTGAGTGAGTTCTCTCTCTCTCTCCACCTCCTTATCTTTCAGATCATCTGCCAAATGTCTCCGTCAAAGAGAGAATCCATTGATAAAACATCTATTGTACAACTTCTATTGTAACCCATATGAGGAAAACCTCAAAATTTAGAGAATCTCAATTTGAAACGCGGGATGATAAAAATACTTCTAATTGCATTTTTCGAAATTAATAAATAAATCCATGTCTATCAAACGACTTATGTCTGACTTCTTCAAAATGTATTCAATAAGTTTTTCGTAAAGAATTTTCAACTATAAACTTAATGAAAATGAATAACAGATAACGAACAACTGTTTTCAAACTATTTCTCGCTAATGTCTACTAAAGCATCAAAGTTAAATTTTATGATTGATTTGAATATTTCTTGTTACAGCACATTTTCGAAAAAATAGGAGTTAATACTGAAAAAGCGTATTGATTCAAACAAAGAAGATACGCGTTTTATTATCTCTGGTCTCAGAACGAACTAGAACAGGTGTTTTATTGCACTGCGAGGCTCATTTTGGTTCAGTAGCATTCTGTCTTCCCTTAATGGTGCCATTCTTTCTTCACCCTTTTCCGTCACTTACTCTCCATCTCATTCTTACTCTCAACATCTCTATCAGACCATCTTGAGATGACATCCCAAAATCAATAATAAGAGTTTTGTCTTCCCTTAATAACACCTTCATTGTCATTCATTTCTCAATCTCTTCTTTTTTTTCACTCTTAATCTCATTTTCATGCCCAACATCACAATCAAATCGTTTTGGGACGATATTCCAAAAATCAAAAATTGGCATTCTGTCTTCCCTTCATGACGTCTCCATAGTTATTCTTTATTTAATCTCTTCCTTCTCTCACTCTTCATCTCATTCTTATCCACAATATCTCAATCAAACCGACGATGAAATCCCAAAAATTAATAGCAAGCATTCTGTCTCTCTTTTGCCCAATATCTTGATAAGAACGTCTCATGATGACATTCCAAATATCAATTGTAAGCATTCTGTTGATGGTCATTGTCATTCTTTTTAATATCTTCTTTCACTCACTCTATATCTCATTCTCATGCACATCATATCCTCAGACTGTCCCGGGAGGATATATCAAAAATCAATAATAGACATTCTGTCTTCTCTTTATGACGCCTTTATAGTCATTATTTTTCATCTCTCCCTTCTCTCACTCTTTTTCTCATTCACAACACCTCGATCCGACCTTCTCGGGATGATATCCCAAAAATCAATTATAAGCACGTCTTTCCTCAATAATACCTTCATTGTCATTCTTTTTTTACTCTCTCCTTCTCTCACTCTTTATATAATTATTCTTCACAACATTTTGATCAGACCGTCTCGGGACGAAGTTCTTAAAATTAATAAAAAGCATTCTTTCCCTTCATGTTTGTCATTATAGTCATTTATTCTTTTCCCCTCCTTCATCTCATCTTATGCCCAATATCTCGTTAAGAACTCTGATGATGACATTTCAAAAATCAAATATCTGTCTTCCCTTAATGGTGTATTTATTGACATTCTTTTTAATCTCTTCTTTCTCACTCTTTATCTCATTTTTGTGCACAACATCTCAGGATGATATCCCAAAAATCAATAATAAGCAATCTCTTCTCTTCATGACGCCTTTGTAGTCATTCTTTTTTTATTATCTTCCCTCACTCACTCTTCATCTTATTCTTGTGCACAACATCTCTATCAGACCGTCTCGGGATGATATCCCAAAAATCAATTATAAGTATTCTGTCTTCCCTTCATTACGTCTTCATAGTCATTTTTATTTTTCATTTCTCACTCTTCATCTCAGTTCACTAAGAATCCTGATCGTGGTTCCCAAAAAGTTACCATCGATTGAAGGTTCTGTCTCTTCTAAAGTTATTCTTCGTTTTCCTCTTCCCTCTTTCCTAACTAGTTCATTTCATCATTGAATGCCTTTGACAGGATTCATCTTTTCTTCAATTTTCTCCATAAAATTCAAATTCAATTATCCAGCTAAATTGATATTTTCAGCTATTTCAACTCACTAAATTTCAATCATGAGCAATATGACACCACTGTCTAAATCAGTCGGAGAAGACGTCTTCTCTCTGTCGGAAATCCAGGAGAAGATCAGTATGGCTATGCATTATTTGGTAACGGAAGGCAAAGAAGCTAAGAAGGCTGTTGCTGTGAAAACTCATTTCGAGTACGTCAAACTCTCGATTGGACTATTAACCAAAGTTAACGAGTCGCACGGTGTGAACGACCAGTTTGAGCAGCTTCTGGAGTCTCTTCTTGAGAAAACCACTGCGTGTTCGTTCCTCACACCGTTCTTGGCGGTTATACGGAAGATCAACAAATCGAACAACAGAATGTGGTGTGCCGCAATCGAAAAGGAGAAAAAACTCCTGGTGGAAAGCCTTCTGAAGCTGAAAGAGAAGATTTCGCTTCGAAATGCCTTAGTTCCGATTGGCCCAACACCACCGCTCCTGCGCGCACCATCAAGCTCTCAATATAACGTTCAAGGAACACCGCAACAAATGAGAGTTATGCCCCCTCCCAGACTTCGAAATATGCCTTCTGAGGAGAATCCAACTGAGAAGATCGACAATTTGAGAACTGCTGCAGAAAGCCATGTTCAAAGAGATGATCAATTGGAGGAAAGCGATAAGGAGAACAAGTATCCGAAGGAGAACGAGAACAGAAGAAATGGACAAGGCCCTTCTGTTAGTGAGCAACCAGAAGAAAATGACGACAATCAACCAGGCTCTTCAAATCGTCGTCAAGTCTCACGCCCACCTCTATCAAGATTGAGAAAGCCATCGTTAGTTTTTCAAAATGAGGAATTAAATCCGAATATTTATTTTCAGAACGAGAGAAGAATTTTATAAAAAACTGGCCGACACTCAAGCGACGAAGCAGTTCATTAACATTTTTGCCGCAAATGAGAAAACAATGGGCTCCAATGGGTATGTTAGTGCAAAAATAATATTTTCTGATGAAATAATTTTCAGCAAATGCACTCTCTACGTAGTCATTGAAAGTGGACACGACTTTGCAAAAATCAAAGACCCACTGAGCAGAATTCATTTGATCCGAAATATCGAGGGACTCGGCCTCAAAGTCCCCTGTATCAATTTGAACAATGTTGACGATTTCATCGGAGATCTATCGGTGAAAAAAACAGTGATAAATTCTGTGAATCAGAATAGCGTTCAAATGTCGTTCCGAAAGTTTCTTGATTTGATTAAGTTGAAGTCCAACAAAACGGGAATCTATAACTGTCTCTCATTTGAATTCAGTAAATCACAAGATGGGAGCAGGTAAAATTTCATATTGAGACTCTATGCACATCTTTTTTTCAGACTTACGGAAGACTTCGAGTTCCCATTCATTGTCCGTCAAAAAAGTTTTGTTTTTCAACTTGAGAAGGCCCTTCAAAGTGAAAAAGTGTCCTTGGAGTCAAAACTGAAAGAAGAGACATGTGCAGAAGAAGAGAAATCAGCAGCGGAAAATCGTCTACTGAAAATCGGGATGATGGTCGAGCGGCTTCCGAGACATGAGAAATATCTCATCATCTCGATGGCCAACTCCCTGACCGATGTTCATGTGGACTTCTCCGCTAGCTCGGTGTTTTACCACGTGCTCCAAGTAAGTTTTTTACGCTTTTCAATGCGAAACGCTGAATTTTCAGGGCCAGAAAGTGTTTTACGTGGCCCCACCAACAACTGAGAATATAGCCATTTACGAAGACTTCCAATTGAATTATGGCGAGAAGAGGGAAAAGAAAGAGTGGATTGGCCAGGAATTGCAGGAGCACTGGGAGCGGATTGAAATCAACCCAGGCGAGACGGCCATAATTCCAGCTGGATACATTCATTTCGTTTTCACTCCCATGGATTCTATCGTTATTGGAGGCAACTTTTTAGTCGAAGAGTTCGCTGAGATTCAGTTTAAGTGAGTTCAAAAACAATTATTTCATGCAAGTGTACTGATTTTTTTCAGGTTTACTCGAATTGAGGAGAGATGTGTGCAGCTGAAAACAACGGACCAGTCGAATCTCTACGAGAATTTTTGGAATCTGATCTATTCCTACGCGGAAAATGTTCTGCTTCAAAAAATTATGGTGGCTAATGGTAAACACATTTTTCAAATAAATTTTCTATTATCTCAAAATTTCCAGAGAATAAGACAATGAATGACGAGATTCTACGAACTGCCGAAACGTTCGCAAAAGAAATGGAACAGAGCCAGAACGCTGCTGACTGGTACACTGATGAAGAGAAGGGAACCATTATTGAAAACCTCAAAAATGCGCTTTCCTCTTCCAATCCGAGAGCCACTACGTCAAGCAACACTCCACATGCCTCGATGAAAAGAAAACAGGAGAGAAACGCTTCCCCGGTGAATGGCGAGGGATCGACGTCGAGTCTTGCAGCGCCTCCTCCAAAACGCCAGGCTGCTGTTAAATCGGGACTGTCTTCATAAATGTACTTTCATATTTATAAATAAAAATTAAATCAGTTCAAAATCTTCCATTATCATTTTTTCTTTCAAAATCACAGTGTTTAGTTCACTGATCATACCTAAAATCTTGTTTTTCTCATTTTATCTGTCTCTTTTGCTGTGTTTTACTCATTGTGTCCCGATTCGATCAAATTACAGATCCCATTATCAACAACTTCTTATTCAATCAACAATGAGTGAAGGACAGAAAGAGATCACCAAATCCATCCAAATGGACATCAAACTTCTTAAAATTATGGGACAAGGATTGATGGAAGCCATCTATGTTCTCAACGACCAACAAAACGACAAGGAGTTCGACGGCCTCGTTCTGTGCTTCAGGCATTTCCAACATACGCTCGGACAAATGGAAAATCGAAATATCGACTCGTTTTTTGTTGATCAAGCTACGAAATTGGTCAAATTTGGAGAAGACTCTATCATGTTCGATACGGTTCTCTCAATTAATCAGGAAGAGATAAAGCTTGGTGTGAAGGAATCAAAAAGGAATATAAGCTCTTTGTCACTCAAATCAAACGCTTGGAACAGAAGCTTTTGGATAATAGAAAATAATGAGGACAAGCGTGAGTGTTGAGTTTTTGAAATTATACAACAGTTTTTTTTTCAGACTTCCAGCATTTCAAGTTCCATCAACGAGTTCTCTATGTTCAATAATTTTTGAGATTTTTTTCTTATTACCAGCAATTTAATTTTGTTATCAAATACAATCATTTGCACAAAAATAAATCAGTTTGCTTATTTCTCTTTTTCTGATGTGAAACATTGAGACAAAAACCTTTGAGACAAAAACCCCCTGGCGCAGTTTGAGTCAGGGTCAAAATTGACTCCTGGGGCTCAAGCTGCGTTCAAAGCGGACATTTCAACCACTGCGATCACACTTTTTTTGAGTTAGCCACACTCCAAAAATATGGGCGTGTCCTAAGTTCATGACGTTGAAAGTACACTCTTCAACTCTTTTATAACAACCGTCAAACAACTGCCAAAAATGCGTCTAGTCGGCTGATCACGCCCAGAGAACCGAACCAGCAACGTCCAAAGGAGCCAACTAGTGAAGCCTCTCAGTGTCTCTCACAGGATATCGTACCAAAAAGGCGTTTTTCCCAATTTCCCAAGTTTTTCCAAATTAAAGATTTCTATTACCGCTTCCTATCATAAAAAATTTGGCCAATGCACAAACTCATCGTTCCGCTGACTTTTTTGACCGAGAATAAAAAAGTTGAGGAACAATTTTATGTTTTCTGCACTTCTGAAGATATGTCGGATAAGATCCAAGCTAATTCGGTTATCAATAAAAAAATATGAAAATCCTCTGATATGTCGAAAATATTTTCTCTTATTACAAATGATAGATTGCAAAATCGACCAACTTCCTCGGAGTAAAAACAATCTTGATGTGCCCCACGATTGCATAAAATGTATCGTCGTTTTTTTGAAATTTCTCTGCTCAACACTATCAACGTTTATATTTTTCTTTTTATATTACAGACACATTTTCTCTATCAAGTCTGTACCACTTGTTCCACTTTCTCAGTTTTACTTTTTTTCTTACAAAATATTATACGTTCTGATGTTTTATCTTATCCCCAAGATAGTTTACAATATTTGTGATTTAGAATTTTCATTTTCACAAAAAAATCTTGTTGCCGCCGTTTCCCTCTTTTGTGGTAGTACAACTCATCAACCGGCATCGCTCGATGACCCTGTGTGGTTTTGACCTAAAAACTAGGCTCATCTTTCTTTCCATATTTCCTTTTCCTTTTCGAAATCGGTGAATACATAGTGTTCGAATTTGCGAGATCGTTGCAAGCGCGCTCCGCCAAACTGCGTATATGCCCCCGGCGCACCTACGCAATCGTCAATATGAGACCGTTTCGCCCCTAATTCTCCATTCTTTTTCACTTCACCTATACTTTCTATGTACCGCCAAACTTTAATTCATTTTCCCACGCTTTGTTGCCCTTTATAAGTGTTTCACAAAGGGATTCCGATGATTTTGAATTTTGGCGCCAAAAAAATTTAAAGGCGCATACCGATCGCCAAAATTCAAAATAATCGGAATCTAGCCATGATTTTACTCATTTTGACCGGGAAAACGAGCTGATCAAGAATATCCAAGTTTCGAAGGGATTGGGATACTGTAGAAAATTTTAGAAATTTAGAAATTTTCAATTTTTCAAAAAAAAATTTTTTTTCTAAAACATTTCTAAATACAAGCCATATATATATATATATATTCTTCGAAACGTGGACTTGCCTCACGAGTATTCAGGGAGTGCGAACAAACAGACAAACATCGTCCTTACGGATTTTATATATAAGAATGATAAAAACCAACTTTAAGCCATCTTTAAGCCATAAGTTTTAGATTGTCATATTTGGTCGGTTGAGTTGAATATCCATTGAAACGCATCATCATCATCTTCTTCGTTTTGATGGATACGGTGGAGAATCTAATTTTTTGTCCTCCTCCCCATCATCTCCTATGTAGTCATCCTGGTCAATAGAATGAATAATAGTTATGTTTCAAAATTTATCGACCTTTTGATAATAATAAGAGAAAAAGTTCAAAAATTAAAACTACCCCAACTAATGAGTCTGTTCACTTGTTTGTTGGCGCGTGCCACAATCAGAATATGCTTTCCAGAGTTTTCATTGTCGAGTTCTGAATTGTGTTGAAAATTGTTTCAGTAGTTTAATTAAGCCAAAGCAAATGATTGAGGCATACGTTACCTTCCAGCCAGTTTTATTCTCAAGTTAAACAATATCAATTTTGTCGAAAACAATCATAGCTTTCACATCACTTTATTTGAAAAACATTGACTTTCAAAGTTGAAAAGTGCTCTTGGCGGTGATATTTGGAGAATTTTTCAAAATACATAAGTTAGACACAATTGATCGGAATGAGTTTTTCCTTGACATGTTGAAGCATAAAGTCTTGTTCCGCAAAAAGGACGTTTCAAAAGACCAAGTTTGTCGATGATGAGAAGCTTGAGTCCTCCCAAAGATTCTTTTAACACGCTCGAAGGAGAATGGTCTAAAGTGTCAAAATGTCCAACGCGGTTTCTCTGTAAATAGTACATTTCAATTAGAAATTAGGAATAGATTGGGTAATAGTTAAGGTAAAGATAAATGAACAATAATTTTTAGTTCATACCTCACTAAAAACCTTCAAAATGAATATTTATATTTGAAATTTGAGAAATAAAATTACTTTCATTGCGAATGCTGGATGAATTGTGACACCATTCACAAGGGATGCTTCACCATTGGGAAAAGTGACAAGTATCGCTTTTTGAAAATCGAAATATTCCTTTCCTTTGTTCCTTGTGGCATGAATTAGGAAATACTTCTTCGTGCCGGCTTAGCCGCTAATAAATGAATAAAAGGGGATTGTCTAAATAAAAACAATGGACGTATGATAAATAATGTTTGGTCAGCTTTTTTTTATAAACAGCCGTCTTCAAACAGTCATGCAATAAACTTGCACAATCTCCATTCTCAAAATCAGATATGATGTGTTTAGGTGAGTACATTTTACCTCTTGCATTTAATTGCATTTCACTTACCTTTGAAATGATTTGAATAATAAAGTTGAAAAAATCAATGGAGACGGCTAAAACACGCCGTCTGTTTAGGTGAAATAAAAATTTTTTACGAAAAAGTAACCGTTTGTCAAAGAAATGAATCATTTCTTTGTTCTCTTCCCTTTTTTTACTCAAATTGAATTCACTCAAACTTTGGGCGATAGTGTTTTTTGCTTTGTGTTTACTCTCCTCCTGCTTTTAATAGATAGTTTCCTTTTCAGTCGAGGCCTTCCGCCCAGCTTTTTTCGAGATCTACTGTTTTATGATTATATACAATAATAGCTATCTGTATGTATATTATTTATCTTGTCAGGTAGCCATAATTTTTTCAACAAACTGAAGGTAAGCAGGTCTTAAGCAAAGTATCCAACAAAGACTTCACTCACTGAACATTAAAATCTGTGAAAGTTTTTAGATATTTCATTTAGATATTGATCACTATTCACATTCAAAAGAATCGATTACATAAGGTGTTTCACTAACTAGCTAGCATTAGGAAGATCACTTTGAGATAGAAAATCTTTAATTTCGGAATAAACGATTGTCGAATAACTGGCGGGAAGAGCCCTGGGGCCATACTAGGAACAGCTTGAGCGGGTGCAAAGTCTGGAGCTTCGTGTCTCTCGTTCATCCATTTAGCATTGGGTTCTCCACCGCGCTGGACATGTTCAAAAACTTCTCGAAGAATTTTTCTTTTTCTCTGGAAACAGCTTTTTAGTACATTTCAATTAAAAAGAACCACATACGTCTAGAATTTGACAATGTTTCTCAGTGTCCTTGACTATTTCTTCCACAGTTCTCTCCATTTCTTTAAATTCTTTGATGTATTTGGCTCCTTTTTCCAGCAAGAGCCATTCGTTTGAAACGAGGGTCCAAGAAGATCAAATAATTCAGAATTGTCGTTGCATAGAAATGAGTACTTGAATAAATGTTTCTCAAGAGTTATTGACTGTTGGAATGTCTGGAAAAATAAAATGAGTTTGATCGAAATTGATGGAATCAGTTTACCGTCTTTATCAACCCAGTACCATCCACTGAAATGTCATTCACCGTGAAGTATGCTGACTTGAAGTTCTTGAAGTATGGAATTGCATTCGATTCTTGATGGTAACACTTTCTGCTTTTTTTTCACTATCTAATTCATGGACATCGTTTCAATACATTTTTCCAAAATGTCGGGTCCGTAATCGATATTTGTTTGATGAGCTTCGAATCCAAAATTGGTCTGTTTGAAAGCATCCATAACGAGTTTTTCAACAGGAATTGGTTTTTTCAATAATTCAAAAAACGTTTTGAGCTGCATTTGAACCTTTCCAATCTACACAATAACAGAACTTCTCGTCTTGTCCTTTTTGAAACTGAAAAACTAGTTTTCGTGAGAAACACTATTTTCTAAAAGTCAATATTTTTTAATGATCCAGTAACTAGAGTGTTCTAACATTACTTCCTGCAGATGAAAATCTTGATTCCGGCCAGATTCAGTATTACAATTTTTCATGAATTGTTAAACGTTTTTTATGGCTATTTGAATAAATTCATAAAGGTTTTTGAGAAAACATTGAACTCACCTTTTTGTTTTCACAATTTTCCAATGTTGATAATAATTTCCAATATTGATAATAATAATAAATAATTCGGAAAAATCAGTAGAAAAGCGGTCAACCTGTACACAAGGAACCTTGAAGAAGAATGATTACGCTTCTTTCCAACTATACGAGAAGAGAAGAGAGAACGCAGACAGATGAAGTGTTCAACATCAAAAAAACGTTCCGCCCTGCAAGAGACCGAAAAGGTTGGGCGAAAAGAGGGGGGGGGGGGGACTGGCGAGAAAAAACATTATTCGCCTTCGCCTCCCGCCGTCCTTTGTTCTTGCATGAAAGGTCATTTGCGTGACAAAACATGATTTAAAAATGCTGTCGTAACTTAGGAAAACTTGATCGAGGTGTCTGCGAAGAAAGTTTCAAAGTAATCGAAAAGCCCACCTAGTTTTTTATGGATATTCGACCTCTTTTGAATTTTTCGAAAATTTATAAAATTTTTTTTCGAATTTGGCGCAGTTTCCTGAGAATCTTAGAGCTAAGTCTGAAAGTTCAAAACCTGAATTCAAAAGTAAGTCAATAGAGTAACACGGCTCACCGATGGAATTATTTAAAGTTCGTGTAAAAAGCGGGAAGAAAAATTGGAAAAAAATGGCGGAAAAAAGCATTCGGGGCCAAACTTCCTCCACCATCCGTTCAAAGCCTCCATGAACGTTTTATTAGAAATGGGGCAAGCGTCGGCATCTCCTGATGCCTCGCAGAAATCAAGATGATGAACTCTTCCTGAATGTCACCTGAAATTTAAGAAATTAGGTTTTTGGAAAAAATTGGGAAATGTTTTTACCTGAGTAGTTCGAGCAAGTTTCAAATTGAAAACTGCATCAAATTTGGATACAAAACAAAAAAAATACTAAAATGTCAAAAAATAAGCAATCGTCTAAACTGAGCGTTTTTGAACTATTTTTGTGGTCATAAAACTTTCAAACAATTTCTGTATTTTGTTTTTGAACACGACTTCTTGTTTTTTTTCAAAATTGAATTCTTCCCTTAATTTTCTATTCTTTCAGATAATGTCTATTTAAAACTAATCCGGCTAAATCGATCACCTTGAGAAACTCAATCGTGATCTGTGCGATCAACACGTGAAGGATTTCGACAATATCTAAGAACTAATGACTGCAAACAACTAATCAAAGCCATCGAGATGTTAGTTGTAAATCGTTTGAAGTGACCATTATTTTTTTTTGATTTGATAAAACTTTTCGATACTGTTTAACTCAAGTTCTGTATGAGTAATAAGACTTTTATATAAATTTGTACTATTGTCCAAAATGCAGATATTTTTGCAATTCTTTGCAATTGCTCAGAAAGCAATCGCATGATAGTCCTTCTAAAAATGAAGATGGGAAATATCTCCAGATTCGGCTATTGAGCTTCCAGATGGAAGTTCCGAAAGATTATAAAATGATGAAACACAGAAATTTTAAAATCAGTTCAATTTCAGGTCAATCCGGTTGAATTCAGATCAACTCATCGGGTCCTGAATGGTTCGATCTCAAACTTTCAAAGACTGTAAATGGTGAATTAAACAAAAATCACGTGGAGTGGTTCAACAAACAAAGCAGCACGCATTTCACTTAATAAAAAATACCCAAATATATGTAGTTGTAAAATTACGAACGAGATCTGCTGTATTCAAAATGTGATGTCTTTATTTATTTTGCCCTTCTTTCAACTCTAAAAAATCACTTTATCCATGAATATTTGAATTCTCGTTTTAAAGAAAACTATATTTATTGTACTGTTGTCAGAAAATTTTCACCTTGTGAGATATAAAACACGATTGACAGCACGATATGTTGTTTCTCGTGAGATATTTGTATTTGTAGAAAATGATGAGAAAAATCACTCTTCAATTGATAAAAAACAGCAAAAAAAAAAGAATATTTCCGATCCTAACCTGCCTTCTTTCGTCTTTCACCCTTTTCCCTATGGACCACCACCTGTCTCATTTGTCTACGTCTCTCTCATACAGTTCACTCTCCGGGTCTCCCCCTTTGGAGATAAACAACGTTTGTTTGAGGACCCGCGAAAACAACGAATACCGGAGTAACGTCGGCATATGACTGCCATTGATTCATTTATTCTTGTTCGTTGTCATGTTATGGTTATGTTCTGGAGAAAACTCTCTGATTCTTGCTTGCTCCATTCAACTGTTACTATTTCAGACTTGGAAAACAGTTGCTCGGCCATCGAAAATGCCTGTGACTCGTCGTTCGACTAGTTTGCCTGTACCTGATGACGCTAATAACACTGAACCATCGCCAGTCGAAAACGGAAAGAAAAAACGGATTGCTCTGAGAAAAACTTCACCAAAAAAATCTGCTACAAAACGAGTCGCTCCGAAGCAATCGATAAAAGTAACTTACCAAGACAAAAAAGAACTGGCTGCTTCAATGGTTGATCTTCCGTCAAGTAACATCTGCACAGTGCTTCGAATCATTCAACTGGGACAACACGAAGGCGGACGCCAAGTGGACACTCTCCGTTCACTTTCCCAGAAAAGAGTCGACTTTAGTACTATGCCTGCAAAAATGGTTAGAGAAATGAAGAATTATATGGATTTATTGGACAAGAATGAATCTGAAAAAGAAAGAACCGAAGTACAGATCACCTATAAGATCAGATTCTATGGAATAGACGCCTTTGGTAAGAAAAAAATAAAATTCTTGACAGAATTTAATCATTTTTTTACAGACGAAAAGTTTGGAATTATTCCCAATGAAGCGCTGAAGCCTATTGGATCTCTGCCAAACTTAGATTCCTTGAAATGGAATTATTCTCCGGATTCGTCCCCTCAGAAAAAGAACGGCGACAGTTCTCCAGAGGAAACTAAGAGAATCATCAAAAACTCAACAGAATCGGCTCCTGATGCTTCGGATAACACTCCTCCACCAAAAGATGAGCTAGAAAATACGGAATTCTGTTTGAGCGAGGAATCGGGTTCCGAAAGCGATTCTTCGTCAGATTCTTTGTCAGACTCTTCGTCAGACTCTCCGTCAGACTCTGATTTGGATAGTGACTCATACAGTGACTCGGATGTTACTTCCAACAATGATCCTATTTCCGAAGTAGGTCCACAGTTTCTTGGTGAGTGCTGGTATTCTAATGAGTTATTTTGAGAAATTATTTTCAGAAAGCTTCGAGGGTCCATGTCCATTGAAGAGCAACATTCAGAATAACGTTACTTTTGCTACACCGATGAGAGAAGAGTGGCTGAGAGCTAAGAACAAAGCACTTCAAATGAAGAAAGCTCAAAACGCAGTTCCTCTTGAGAAGAAGGAAGCAGTTTCTCGAATATCTGGAAATATTGATATTGGAAGTGTTTTGGATTCGGATTCTGAGAAGCGCCGTATTTTTGAATTGGATCCGAATTTCCTTAGTGAACGGAGTTCGTATTCAGAATCCATCGAACAATTCTCACTAGTTTCAATTACTCTTTTTCTAGTTTTAAGCATATTATAGTTCATTCTAGTCCACTAAGTTATTATCACTTGTTTATAATTGACTGATTTTATTAACCTTTTAACGTTCCAGCCGAAATTAGCATTTATCAACCTGTACCATAGTTTCATTTAACTAATCCTAACCTCATTCATGGAGCTTACTATATTATAATTTTATTTGCACGCATAATTAAAGTTTATTATCGTATGTTGTTATTAAACCCCTGATTTTCTCAATTATTATATCGCTTGATCTGTTTCTTCCTCCCAAAACACCCACTTATCCTGTAAATTTGATTTCATGGGTTGTTTTCAATGAATAGCTGGACCCAAAATTTTTTCTCAAATATTATTTGCAGTGAAAAAAAGGAACTACAACTTCTCCAGCATTTGAAAAATATTTTATTGGTGCAACTATATGTTCGGGTTTTGATAGCCACTTCAAATTCAATTTTAAAAATTCTACCGTTATGTTTTGTCCCATTTCCAGTGAATCAAACAATTTTAGGAATTCTATAGTTCCTTAAACTGGAAAAATTTCGAATTTCAATAAAAAATGGCAGGAATTGGAATTTGAAAAAAACTGACGGGAACTTGATGGTTTTTTGATCACAAGATAATGTTATTTCATAAAAATGTAGCTTTTTTTGAATTGCCGAACTTGCCGAAATGTGCCAGTTTCTCGAAATTGGCAATTGCCGAAAAGTTTGGTTGCCGTTTCGAAACGGCAGCAAAACAAAATGAATTTTACCAGAAAATTGAACCTTTAAATGATGGGAAAATATAATAGTTTGTTTCACATTCTCACAAATAACAGTTATAGGGAATAATCCATTTTTCTGCACGCAAATTTTGCAAACTGTTTTGAAATAAACTATTTTCAGTACGACATCAGTTTATATACACTCATTATCAAGAATCACAGTAAAAGAAATAAAAAAAACAAAAAAGATAGAAAATGTACATACACGTTGAGATGGTTTCTTCTTATCAGCAACTATTGCGATGACGAGAGTCACGTGGATGTTGGGAAGTCTTCGAGAACTTTTTTAATGGTGCGAGATGAGTCCACATTGCCTTCCCATTCACATAACACAATTTACGAAGCGAAGAACTTCATCCATTGTGATCTTTATTTCTGAAATTATTGGTTTAGAAGAGACTGGGAAGGACTAGCTTACCATATCAAATATTGCCTTTGAATGTCCTGAACAATGTCTAGTAACAATATTGTGGGTGGGAATTCAGGAAGTCGATCTGAGAATAAGCCAAAAAAATAATTATCAGAGAAAAAATTGAACTCACTTTTTAAAAATTTTGGTTTCACATCATTTCGATTTCCAATAATATAGTATTAATAATAATAAACAATAGTACTAATAATCATAATAATAATAATAAATAGTTATAAAAAATCAAGTAAAAAGCGGTCGCCTATACACAAGGAACCTAACGAATGAGAATGATGTTGAATCACTCCGACCAAGTGAGGAGAGAGAATAGAGAACGCAGACAGAGAAAGTGTTTCACATCAAACAGACTTTCTCGTAAAGCAGAGGCAAGAGAGACAAAAACAGGAAGGGAGCGGGGAGAGAAACCTTCTCACGCTCTCTGTTGTCACGAGAGATTTCGCAATATTACTCGGTTTGTGAATGCACCCATAGCACAGACAGTTTCAATCAAGGGCCTAGAAAACTAATATATTTGAATTCAGTAGGATGAGGCGGTTTAGAAAAGTATACTCACGTCATGTTTCTGAACAGAATTGATGCTGCGAAAATCACAGAAAAACTCGGATTCGGATGTTCGAGTGTTTTTTAATTGAAAAAAGGGGAACATTAGAATTTTGATTCCGTATTTGTAGCAACTCCCAATTGTTCAATATTTTTAAGGCTTTACTTTTTATTTAGAAATAAAAATCAAATTTTCCGACGACATTTACACAAAGTCAAAATGGATTACCGTATTTATTCTCAAAGACCGACACTCCCTTTCCTCGATTTTAGCTGATCTTATCTCGGTTTCCAATGGAGGTATTGAAAAGTTTTCAGTTAACAAAATTTTATTATTAATATAATGTATATTTTATTAGTTGATCACTTTTCCATATCTCCATTGAGAACTGAGATAAAATTAGTGAAATTTTTTTAAAAGTGAGTGCCAGTCTATTAGGATAAATAAAGTATCTTGGTCTTCAAGTAATATATTGAAAAACTGTCCATTAGTGAAATGTTTATTGGAAAATACTCTGCATTTTATTAGTTGACCATTCGAACGTATTTTCAACACGAAACGAGATAAATGTGTTTCTTTTTTTTCACAGACGGTAACAGGTATAATGAACCGAGATTTGAGGAGCTTAGAAATAAAATTTGATCTGTATATTTTTGAATGGATCAGAAAAAAAAATTCAGAAAAATTTTGAACTCTACTAATTCTCAATTGTGTTCCAACAGAGTTTTTCATCTCAACAATTGGTTCCCGATTACTTTTCAGTTTTCAGATTCTAAATTTTATTTTAAAAAATTTTAATGAGCTAAAAATGATTGGTATGTCATCAATCTTTCGAAACCTTGAAACACTCGTTTAAATTTTGATCTTTTTTTTCCGCGTTGATTGTATTTTCATATTCTATATGTATTTGTTCCTTTCATGCTCCCAACTCTGACAGCAAATTATATTTTTGATTAAAAAGCCCACGGAATAACATGCGAGGGAAAACAGATAATTGCTTTTGCCTGACATGGCACCGACACCAGCACTGGCTCTCTTCACGAAGAGTAGTATCTCGTCGCTCCCCATTTCTTTCACGTGAATAGCACGATGTGCGAAAAAGGGTGTGTGGGCGTGTGCGGGAATCTGTCTGTGTTTGTCTTTCTTGTTCCTCGTTCCGGTGGCTCAGCCTTGATTTCCGCAATATGGGGAACTGTATACATAGAAGAGGAAGAGAAAGCAATGCCTGAAAATGCCTGAAAAGTGATAAACGCTTCGAGAAAGAGGTAGCTTAGTATTAATCATGGAATGAAGCAGATAGCTGTAGCTCTTCCTATTTATTTTTCAGCGAATTGGATGATAAAAATGATGTAATTTAAAGAACCCAGAATAAACTGTTAGTGAAGAATGTATCAATTTCTTTGATACACTTCCCCCACTTTATTTTGTAGAAATCAAAATTGAGCCGCCGGAAAGAGAAACGAGAGATATAAACACAGCTTCCCACACACCCTTTTTCGCGCATCGTGCTATTCACGTGAGGGGAATGAGGGGCGACGAGATACTACTCTTCGAAAAGAGAGTCAGTGCCGGTGTCGGTGCCATTTGTGGCGAGAACAAGTATGTGTTTTTCCTCGAATGTTATTCTGTGGGCTTTTTGATCAGAAATATAAATTGCTGTCAGAGTTGGGATTATGAAATGTACAAACATAGAATATGAAAATGCAATCAACGCGGAGAAAAAACTCAAAATTCAGACGGGTCTTTCAAGGTTTTGAAAGTGTGTTTGAAAAGATAACGAAAATTTGAATAACTCATTGGAAAATAAAATTTATTTTCAAGAATATCAGGGGCTAAAAATGAACAAATCTGGAAACAAGTTTTCAATTAAAGAATTTGTTGGAACAGAATCTAAATTTAGTAGAAACACATATATCTCGTTTCGCGTTTGGAATATGGGCAAATAGCTGACTGAAAAAATGAGCAACTATTTCGAATAAACATTTTACTAATTGACAGTTTTTTAATATCTCTTATGAGAACCGAGATTATTCATTCTGAGTTTGACACACTGTTTTATGAGTTTTGATCCCTTGCATTCAGACAAATGAGTTATGCAATTCTGGTTTCTTAATGTTTTGATTTTTGAAAGTTTTATTTTCTTGATGAATTTTTGCAATTCGGAAAAATCCAAGCTTCCCTGAGTCAATAAACACTATTATTAAAAACGATGGGCAGAAGATTCGATTGCACGGGAACTGATTGAGACCTTTCTTCTTTTTTTCTGCATTTTTTTTCAACACTATCCAATCAATAGAATAGTCCCATTAGTTGTTCTGACTCATTCTGCGTATTTATACGTGTGTGTGTCAGGTGTGTCTGCGGAAGCTCGTCTGTATATCTCCAAGTGACCTCTTGGTTACTCATTCTGTCTGGGACCATCTGTCTGTATATCAAACCATTTTTTTTAAGTTATCGATCATCTTCCTTGCTCTTTTCTCGAAATAAAACTCTATTCAAATCATTGTTTATTTGTGACTCTGTCAGTTCGTGATTTTTATTCTGAAAAACATATTTGAATTCAGCTAATTAAGATCTTTCAAATGAGTTTAATCATGACAAGCTTTGAAAAATTCAAGATTTTCGGATGTTTTGGTTACTACGCAAATTCATTTTCTACCGTATCTCGACCAGTTTTTAGTTTTTCGATTTTGAAAACATTATCAGAATTGGGAGTCTAAACCGGTTCAATGGTGCTTCTTTACTTTTTGTGACCAGACCGAAATCCTAAGAAAAACTATTTCATGTTTCAACTCATTTTAAACTTTTTAACGTGCCGAATTCGAATTTGATCATTTCGAATATTTTATAATAGATTTTGTTAGGAGCTGAGATTCCAGTAATTCTGATTGAAAACTGTGGGAAACCTAAATACGATTTTTTTCAACGGTCGGTTATTATAAGAATTTTTATATTTCAAAATCTTGATATAAACCCCTGAAACTGTATACTATCTTGTTCAACACTGTCCAATCAATACAGTGGTCCCATTAGTTGACCTGACTGATTCTGTGTGCCTGTGCGTGTGTGTGTTGGGTGGGTCAGTGGACGCTGTATATCTCCGAGTGACCTCTTGATTACTCATTCTGTCTGGGACCATTTGTCTGTATCCATCTCCTTTTTCAACGTTATCGACTATCTTCTTTGCCCCTTTCTCGAAATAGAACTATATTCGAATCATTTTACAGATCCCTTCAATTCAGCGACTACATTCAAACTG
Source organism: Caenorhabditis tropicalis (assembly GCA_016735795.1). Lineage (NCBI taxonomy): Eukaryota > Metazoa > Nematoda > Chromadorea > Rhabditida > Rhabditidae > Caenorhabditis > Caenorhabditis tropicalis. The sequence goes on along the minus strand of CM028619.1, from coordinate 1,109,412 downwards.
AACTTCATTGGAAAACAATCTAAAAACAAATTTGTGAGTTTTCTAACTACATTTCTCATTCCATTTCAAGAAATCCAGTATTAAATTCATTTCAGAATCAGTTTGCGTCTTTCCAGTCAATCAAAGATTCCCTTCTCTGGAACACGCTCTGAAAAGTCATAGGTGAGTTTTACGATAACTTGTTTCTAATCATTAGGATAGTTTTTTACTATTTCTTTTGATTTTTGATATTTTTTAACAATCAAAAATTAAAGAAAAAGTTTTGAATTTTTCTTCTCAAAATATAGTTGAACTGTGCTATCTCAAAATGAATCATTTCAGAATCCGTCGGTCCATCCTCCTAAAACTCCATTCAGCAATCAGCAACGCTTTGAGAAGATATAAGTAAGTCTTAGCAGCTTTTTACACATCTTCTAACCGAGATAGTTTATTTTGAAAATATTAGGTTGTTCCGAAAGTCTTTGACACTTTTCGATTTTTTTTTTTGAAAACAAAATTTCTTCAAGGAGAAAGGAATTCAACAAGATTTTCATTAACCATTAGAGACTTCAATCTCTTGCCAACACATTAAAAAAAAACGATTCCGTTCTCGTGAAAAACCAGAGATTACGAGGCAAAACTTGAACGTACTACTTTTTAGCATCATGTTGATCAAGGGATCCCTGTTCTCTTGAGGAATTTCAAAATTGTTGGAAAATATAGTGAATAGGTAGTGTCAGACCTTACAAAAACTGTGAGTACTACAGAACTTTAATTCCAAAATCCTGGAGGTTTTTTATCCGTTGTTCATTGTACTCTAGGTTTCGTGATGAGGGTAGTTGTGAGAATTTCAATTTTTCTGACGAACAGAACACAGAAAACGGGTCATATTTTTTGATTGAATGTATGAGACATTGATATTGTTAATGACAAAATCTGAGAATCGTTCTCCAAAAATGACCAGACTTCTGTGCGCCCAAATTGACAATTTCACTAAATTTTCTGTCGGGTTCGATTTCTCAAATTCTGCTATCGTGACCGACTTGGGCTTTTCATTTGTCGTTCTTACAAATCCCATCTCTCATTTTTATTAGTAAACTCTTTGATTCATTAACTAATCGTTCCAGCAGTATCATGGAAAAACGACACAAAATTCGCTATTTTCGGTGAAAAATATCATTGAATTTCTTAGTGGTTTCCTTAAAAGGAAAATGATTGAAATTGTATGTGATGCTGAGTCAAAGACTTGAGAAAACATCACACGTATTTGTTTTTTAATCTTTACGGACAGTTTCCCAGATATCCACGTCGTTATCGCAACTGTGACCTCCAGATGATTTGAGCGAAATTTTTTTCCCCGAACCGTTGGATTCAAAACTTGTTAGAATTCCAATAGATAAAGTCTCTGCCTACTGCGCTATATAGATTTCGGAGAGCTTCGCTGATTTTGAGTGCATAAGAAAGCTCATACAAAAAAGTGATCTCGGAGTGCACTCTCTTCTTCGAGCAGTTTCTCGGCCTTGCTCATGTTTGAATGTGATGGGATCTATTATTTTAATTGTGTCATAGGTACCCTACACTTATGTAAAAACATAATTGAGAAAAACCGATAAACGGCTGCAGAAAGATGATGATAAGTAAAAGTGTCAAAGACTTTCGGAACAACCTAATAGTTTAGAGTTTGACTTCTCTCAAACTATTCTTTTGCAGAAAATGAATTCTCTCGAAAGAAATTTGATGGCAACAGTTCAGTTGTTAGGAGAAAGAGTTACACTGAATTGTCAAGAATTTGAACAAATTCAAAAGAAATTGGAGGCGGTGAAAGAGAAAAGTAAAGAGAGGAAAGGCGAAATCAAGGCATTGAGGGCCAGAATCGAGGAGGCAGAGGTGATGGTGCCCGACGAATTGATGGAGCTTCAAGAAAAGGTCAAGACTCTCGAAATGATTGAAAAAGCAGCCTTGGAGGCTCTGAAAGCAAAGAATAAAACCATCAAGCTGCTAGAGGCAGAGCTCGAAGAGGCCTGTAACTTCATCCAATTGCTGACAGGCCACGAGGATTTCACGAAGGCTCAAGCTGCTAAAGACTCCAAAGACCATGTCCGAAAGCTTACAAAATCCCTAGAATCGGCTAGAAAAGACCTCGAGAAGTCGAAAAATAAAGCTGCGGTGCTTTTAAATAATCTGAAAGAGCAGTTCGCGGAAGCCAGGAAAGCTGAAAACGAATATGCCCAGGAAAAAGCTGCTTTGGAGTCGAAATCTAACAAACTGGCAGAGGACCTCGACCACCAAACAGCTGAAATTACCAGCCTGAAACGCAACCTTGACAGATCCAACAGCGCCAATGCATCCCTGGAAGGCGAGTTAGAGGCCGCTAAGGCTCGCGCAGACCAGGCGCTAGTTGCTAGTAAAACTGAAGCTTTGAAGTTACTAGCAAAGCAAGATAAACAGAAGGCGGACGCCAACAAAGCTCAGGCTGAGCTAACTCAGGATCTTCAGGACTTGAAGGCATCAAAAAATGTTCTGGAATCTGAGCTAGCAGCCAAAAATAAGGCTCTAGATGATGCTCTAACTCAAATCAAGGAAATTGTGATTGAAAAGCAGACAGCTGAGTTAAAGGCATTGAACGCCAAATTGGTTCAGGATTCCTCTAAGCGTTTGGAAACACATGACACCGTGGATCTACAGTACTCCAGGGACAAAGAAACAGGATATCTAGAGCAGGACTCAGAGGTTTCGAGGCTTCTAGCCGAAAACGCCGAACTTAAAAAATCCCTGAAAGCCGCCGAATCTCGAGCCGATAAGTTCCAGCTGAAAGCCTTGAACTGTGAAGAAGAACTAAAAACGCTCAAGGATAACAATCGGATGTGCTATCAACAGTTTGAAAGTGAAAAGAAGCAGCAACAAGCCGTGCTAAAACAATCCGAAGTAGAAGTCGCCAGAATGAAAGGGCATGAGGCTGGTGTCGAGGAGAGAGCGGATGAGCTGCTAGCGCTCCAGCCACCGGTGAGCAGAATTCGTAATGTGGAGAAGAGAGGGGCTGAGAAGAAGAAAGAGGAGGCGAAGAAGAGAAAATTTTGATTTTTGTTTTATTTGGAAATAAATAATTTTTGGAAGAACAAAGTTTGTAGGTTTTAAGATTTTTCAAGTACTGAAACTCGCATTTCCTGGATTTTGAGCTTTGAAAAAACTCCAGAAGCATTGAAACTGGAAAATTCGAATGAAGTTGTCAACAGAAAAAGTGTTCAGAATCAAATACTACATCTATTATCAAATTATTGAACTTCAGTTCAGTCCTCCTTCAAGTCAAAATTATATTCGAAAACCAACGAAAGTCTTATTGACAAAAGAGGAGGCCTTTTCTTCGTCTTTTTCCTTTGCATTTGCGTCTCCCATAAAACAGAGAAGAGAGAGGAACAGCGCTTTTATGTTTCTCAAACAACAGTATTTCTTGATTCTTCGAAGTGTTACGTGGTTTATTGCCTTATTGATTCTTTTTCAATTCTTTCTGTGTGTTCCTTTTGTTTTTCCTGAACTTCTGGGTGTTCAATCCCCTGTATAAAGAAAGTTAGTTCTTTCAAATTGAATGATTGAACTCTTCTCGAAAATGTCTCTCAACAAATTACCGAACGGAATGGAAATTTTTGTTCATAATCATTTCATAGGTTAATAATTCGAATATGCTGAATCTTACCGCTATTTGTCTATCTCTATTCCTTTTTATAGTTTTGAAAATTTGCTACTATTATAGATCAACAAAAACCCGGGGAGAGAGAGAGAGAGAGAGAGAGAGAGAGAGAGAGAGAGAGAGAGAGAGAGAGAGAGAGAGAGAGAGAGAGAGAGAGAGAGAGAGAGAGGAAAAGAAAGATAGAGGAAGAAAAATGGTTGGAAAAAGACAAAAAATGTAGAAAAATAACAGCGGAAAATGATTGAAATTAAAATTATTCTAAACTGTTTGGTGGTTCGCACTCAGCCATCTTTTATTTACACATGACCGACACTTTTCCACCTTCTCTTTAACCCGGCCTCACTTGGCCGTACAGTACCGTCCAAGATGTTGTTGACTTTTTGACACTCGGTCTTCAATTATTCTCAAGGAAGAATAGAGATTCGAAACTTTTGTGGTATTTTGATTGCAAATGATATGTTCGATCTATTTATAGTTAGCACATAAATGGTCCAGTTTGGGAAAAAAATTTAAATTTTCTAAAAACCGAAAATTTCATTAAACGTTCTGAAATCACTGGAAAAGATATTATGTGACAGGAAACTGAGTAGAATTGTCATTTCAGATTCGGTAAACGTTACTAACATGTTGATATTTCTTGTTAAACGTTTCTCTAAAACTTTTGAAAAGTCGACTTTTCGAGAGCTTCGATATTTTTCTCCGAACTTGACCATTTTTTAGGAAGTTAGCTATAAACTGAGTAGAATATGCCAAATGCTCTCAGAAATGGAGGATAAAAAGTTCTAGTCGTTAACTACCCAATAAAAAATGTTATAGCTGAAAGACCAAAAGTCGACAACCTTTTGGACAATACTGTAAGTCTACGATACTCATGGGACTCTGTGTTATATTCACGGAGACAATCAAAGTAGGATACATAGGGAAAATTGAATTTTTTGAAACATCTATAGAGAAAAGATTTTTGGGCGCCTTCAAGGAGCCTAATTTGCTTTTTGATGTCGGGAGAAGAAACAATTGTACCATACTCCAGAATAGGACGGACATAAATGATGAAAAATTTTACGAAAACATCCATTTTAGACCGGCGGAGAACATTGAAAATGTTGATTCGTTGATGTGCTTTCCGAAGTGTGTTAGCGAAATGGTCAGAGAAGGTCATTGAAGAATTGAGAATTACTCCCAAATCCCGAATCTTCTAAACAGTTGGTAGTCTCTCGTTTATTCTCAATTTTAGGTATTGGAACATTTGTTTCTACTGTTACTCCTTGTGAAATTGGTAGATCTTGTCATGCACCTTTTGAATGGTGAGGTTAGGTTGTTCGAGAGAGTTCTCTTGTTTATACACCCTGACCCTTTCTTTTGTCTAAAACCCCCTGCCCAAATGTTACAAATCCAACGTTCTGCGACCCCGTCCATGTGGTCCATTGAGACAAATCGATTATTGATCCAAGGGCCGCACAAGATACCCCACCTGTTCTGTCTGCATCTCTCAATCAGACATACTGTTTTTCTTCGTCTGTACCCCTTTTGCTGAAACGTCCTCCTCGGACCCTCATTCGCCCAGACCTTACACACAGTCTTCATTCACACCTTTCTCTCCTTTTTAGTTTTTTTTACTCGTTACTTTCAATCTACCGTAAAACCTGTAATGGACTTGCCCCTTTATTTGTCTTGCCCCTCTAATAGTCTTGCACCCGTCCATACTTTGATTCCTTCACTTTTTGAAAGGTAAGCTCATAATTAGAAGCCATTTCTCTCAGTTTCTGTATTTATTGTTATCAAAAAGTGATGAATCTTATAAAAAGGAGGAAAAACACACATTTTACTTCAAATTTTGGGAAAATTAATGTAAAATAACCCAGTTCAACAAAGTTTCTTCAACTTAAAAAATGGTTTGAAATACAGTCTTGCGCCCTCTAATTGTCTCGCCCCTTTAATAGTCTTGCCCTATAAAATAGGGTTTGAACAATAGTCTTGCATGCAAGTCTATTACAGTTTTTACGGTGACTATTTAGAACGGTTTCTTGTTTTCTGAATTCCCGGTAGTTTGAAAACTGAAAATTTATCAGATTATAGAATTTAAAAATGATAATTTTAGTTTGATCTCGTAATTTTTTTTTCTCGGAGTCATTTTGAATAGAAACAAAAATATTGTTTTTTTTCTCATTCTAGCTGTGCTCTCACTTCTTTATTGCTTTAAAAAAAATCATTGTTTTATTCAAAACGTTTTTTGTTCTTTCATGTAGTCCTCCCCGACAGCCATTCGTACACCCTTTGTTTTTGTGCACTCTGCGTATCTTGACTACGTCATCACCTCTTCTCCACCTTGCACACAGGCAAAGGGGGCACACAGGCAAGGGGGTGCATAGAGGGGTCATAGAGGGGTCATCGGTCTGTCAGAAGAACGCCTAAGTAGTCTTCATTCTTATTTTCACTCTTCTCTCCCCTGTTCTCTACCTTTTCATTTACGATTTATCGATTTTTTGAATATTCTGTGCTGAGTTATTCTGTCACCACATCCACCAAAATCTAGCAAAATCCCATGTCATTTTATTTATTTCTTAGCTAGAAAACTTCCAATTTGTCATTGTATAACGGTTGAACGGCCACTTTGATAGTTTTGTTTTTAATTACCCTGTCTAAAAACGTTTACCTCACTTTCCGAAAATTTCCGCAATGTTTATTTCGAAAATAAATATACGCCGCTGCGTATCGTCTCGAAATCCTCAAAACCGTTCCGAATTCTTGTTATCTTCTCTTACTAGTTCTCTTTTTTTTTTTTGTCTTGCCTGGTTTTTGGCAATTAAGTTAAAATCAAATTTCAGAGATTACACTCCACTCATATCAATTTCATGATGTCTTGGGCAACTGATGGGTGAGGATTTCTTTTTTGAAATATTGTTTAGATCAATTGCTCTCAGTATTGCCGATTGAACTCTTTTTAGAAGGGGCCTAAAATTATGCATTTATTGTTTTATTTTACAAACAGAATTGAAGTTATACTTTCAGAACCATCAATTCCCCAATGCAATCAAACGAAAGTCAGCAGCCATGCTCGTCCAACTCGTCCAGGAAACGGAAATTTGTCGAAGATTTGCCAGAGAACTTCCTGGACACCGTTTGCCCACCGAAATCTAAGGCCCGATCGGAGGATCCACAGCAGATATCTCCAATGACTATGGAAAACCAAAAAAGCGATTCCACTGAGTAAGTTAACATCGATTTTTCAGAGTTTCATAAATTTTTTTCAGAGGGGAAATCACATTTTCTGGAAACAATTCGATGCATTTTTCTTCGTCAGAACACGCTTTTGGACGTGAACCATCTGGTCAATTGAATTACACTGAGGTAAGTTTCGACGGAAATGAATGGCTAAAAAGATGTATCATTTCTAGGAGGAAGACGATTATCAATGTCTGAAGGAGATGCAGTTTTCAATGAATTCGCAGAATAACATGTCCTTGTTCGGCGATGATTCCAATAACCAGGCTAACGATGATTATCTCGATTTCGAATTATCTCGAACTCCATCTCCGTTTGACTTTGGCGACGATTTGATGATTCCAGAACTGAGTTCGGATGATGTAAGAGCAATCTCACAAGTTGTGCTGACACAAAATTGGAGTGAGGAGCAAAAACCGAATATTGCGGATTTTGGAGAGTTTGAAGTAACTTCAACTCAGAAAAGTGAGTTTGTTAGAGTCTGGAGAAGAATAAAATTTGTAAAAAAGTTTGAAAAATGGACATCAGTCTACCAAAACTTTTACTAATTATTTCACTTCCAGACAATACACGCTCACGAAAAGAGCTTGTCCAGCCGTCTTCTCCAGTGAAAAGATCGAAACCGCCGCATTCGGTTGCCGCTCAATCCTCCGTTGGTTCAAACGCTTCAGTGAAATTAGAAGAAATCTCTTACATCGACACTAAGAATTTATGCGAAAGAATTACCATCGAGATGAGAGACAACAAGATTGCACAGAAAACATTCGCCGAGAAAATTCTATGTCGCAGCCAAGGAACACTGTCCGATCTGCTCAACAATCCGAAGCCTTGGGACAAATTAAAATCCGGAAAGACTACATATCTCCGTATGTTCAACTGGTTAGCTCAACCATTGTCTAGAAGGATGGCGATTCTCGAAATGGACATTGATGACGTACATGAAGCATTGGGGATGTCCGCACCTGTTCCTGCACGAAATGCTTCTAAGTAAGTTTTATCAGAGCGATTGAATTTTCTGAAATTTAATTTTCAGAAAATCTAAATCAATGAAATCTGATCCGGATACGAAGCGCACAAGATTCGTGTTCACAAACATTCAAAAAGAAACTCTTGAATCGATTTTCAAAGAGACAGAACGGCCAAGTCGAGAGATGCAGGAAACGATTGCTAACCATTTGAAGCTTGATGTCGAGAGCGTTTGCAACTTCTTCATGAACGCTAGACGCCGGAAGCTTCATAAAAAGACAAATTAAAGTGTAAAAGTTCATTGAATATCATTCTGATTGTATTCAATTTTTGATCTCATCACAATCAAACATCAATATTTCTAGGCTCTTTTATTGGATTTTAAGTTTTGTTTCTGAAAAAGAATTTTGTGTTTGATATAAATTTTTTATTGTAAATAGTTTTCATCACAATTCTTCAAACAAACAAAAGTTCACACACTGTTTTTGAAATGTCCTGGTGTGTTTTTTGACAAGTTTTTTTTGTCATAGAAAAAAGTAAAAATCATAATTAGACCAGAAATACCATATCAAATGGCTAGGCTGTACAATCGGTCCGCGTCATTTTCGAGGTTTGGAATTTTTGTATGGTACTTGTTGAAGAATCTTTGGATGAATTAAACGACCTGCCTATGGTAACTCATAAATGTACGACAATGTATCAGCAATAAGTATTCAGTAGACCTACTTCTAAAACTGTTTCGAGGTTTATAACCGAATTGAACTCTTTTTTTGATACACTTCTGAATTTGGTTTTTTTAACGGAATTGATCTGATTTTTCATCTATGCTTATAATACACAAGAAAAAGGTTTGAATACTATTTGCGCCAATCATTTTTTTCTCTCAGCTTATCCATCTTTCAGATGTTTTGTGCTGAGTCTGTCTGTTATCTCGGCTCCGTGACATTTTAAAACCAGACGTTTCAAAGCAGCGTTTTTGACCTAAAATCGTTTTTAAGCCGTTAAGAGCTTAAATGAGCTGGAATTTAATTGAATTTATAAAAAAATTGTTCGACGTTGAATTGAGAGGTCTGTTGACAGAAAACAGCGAATTAGAAGTTCAATTACGAATTTTCATTGAAAATCCGACTTTGTCGAGAAAAGTTCTTTATGTTTTTTCTTCATTCATTGGAATTTTATGCGATAAGAGCGTGGCCTACCGCAGCCGCCGAGAAATTTCGCTGCGACGAGAACGCTTTCACAGACAAAAACTAAAAGGTGAAAAAGGGGTTAAAACTCACAGTTATGATATTTTCACGTTTTGTTTTTACATTTCTTGTTCGTTATTCAGTTTTTCTGAATTTAGTTTGGCTTTTCCATTTTACGAAACTGCTAAATTCCAAAATTTTGATTTCTCAATATCTGTAATTTTTGAGAATGTGGTTTTGAAGCTGCATAATCTTTCGAAAGCACTGCTCTCCGTTTTGTGGCATTTTTGTACAAGGACTGTTTTAACATTTTTTGCATTTTCCTCATTCCTTATTCTTCAAAAAAATTGTCTATAGATTTCAAATTTTAAGAATGGATAACGTCGTTGAAAACATGCATCTTTTTTTTGAGTTTCATAGCTTCAAATTGAGTAACTGAAACAGAGCAGTAATTTTTTCAAAGTTGTTCACGACTAAATTGCGCGTATTTGTTTAAGACTCCTTTTTTCTTTAAGGAGACCCTTATTTTTTTTTAGAAGTTTGGAGGGACGCCTTTTCTCTTTAGGCTAGTTGAAGGCAACCTTATTTTTCAGGATACTCATATTTTACGAAGAGACTATTCTACAACAGAGCCAAAATTAATTCTCTGTGTGTTTTCTAATCGAAGATAGTAAGCCTTCACAGAACTTTTTAAAAAATATATGTGCGTGCACTACAAACTTGAAATGGCGTCATTCGAATTCCGAATACAGGGTGGCCCATAAGTATAGGACGTTTTGAAATCTTTATTATTTTTTGAAAAACCTTTCAATTTCCACCGGGATTGTTTTGGATAATGCAAAATACACTTAAATTTTATTTCCCGAAGTGATTTGGACAACGGATGAATATTCTTTGACCCAGACCTCCAAGAGTCCAAAAACAAAATCGGTCCTGCGCCGCAGCTAGATTGGGCTAACTTGGAGTCGTCCTGGGTTTGGAGAAAACTTTCGACTATTATTAAGTGATAGAAAATGTTCCTAAAATCTTGCTCTACAAATGTTCAATAGAACTCAAACTAATTTGGATAGAATCTGAGGAGCTAGCAGCTCAGATAGCAAGATATCTCTACCCGTTCATTTGAGTGTTAAAACCAGAAAATTTGGTTTCTGTGCTCGGAATCAAGTTAGAAGCGCTTTATCGGTCAGAAAAGTTTGAAGTTGATTGAAAAGGTTGAAAAAAATTTCAAATGGACTTTTGGTAAACATTCGAGTTGATTTTCACCTCGTCATCAATGAAAACCATTTGAACTTGACACTCTGATGTCACACTTGCTCAGACTAAAACACTTTGTGAGAAATGGATGATATTAGCTAGAAAAGGTTTCAAAGACTCTCTGCCACTCTTTGACAACAATTATCACCACTTCTGATTATTGGAAAAAGTTTAAGAGTGAAAATTGTCTTGTCCCTCCAAATCTCTTGAATACGCAGCGCACCTTGAGGTCGTGGCAGATTTTTTTGCATTTTTGGACTCGGGCAGTCTCGGATTTGCCGGGTAGTTACGGTTTTTGACAGAACTGGTAATTGTTCATCTCAAAAACCTTTTCAAGACTTGTTTAGACTGTTTCTTGTCAATCCTGACCTCAGAAACGTTCGAATTCAAGGATTTCCAGTTTTTCGACTTACTATTTTCCTGATCATCCCACAAGTTTGAAGAGTCTTTACAGACAAAATTCTTTCACTTTTTCAAATGTCCTTGTGTTTTAGATGCTTTTCAAACACAGAAACTAAGTTTCAGACATCATGTTAAGAAATCTCAGGCTGCTTTCCAAAGTCGACCCTGCGCTCACTCTTTTGAAAAAGGTCAAAATGGTGTGTTGATGAATTGAAAGGCTCATAACTCAAGAACAGAGGCAAAATGAAGGAAATGCTTATGAGGAACTATTATTTAGTGTCTGGTCTTTCATAATATCTGGGAACTTTTCAAAAATATTTCTTGGCAGCGTGCCAGCAAGCTCTCAAAAAAACGTCCTATACTTATGGGCCACCCTGTATATCTTTTTTTTTGACCGGCACCCCATTCACTCTACTTTAGTTGCATTTATCTCAGTTCCCGATGGAAATATTGAAAAGTGGTCAACTAACAGAATGTTGTAATTAGTATAAGGTATATTTTGTTACTTGATCCCTTTTCAATATCTCCATTGAGAAGCGAGATAAACGCAACTGACAGACACAGATAAATGCAGCTGACAGACACAAATAAAAAGAAGACCGCAAACTCCCATCCAAAAGATAGGTCAAAACGACCCTTTTTAATTTTGTGTACAGGGTGGCACAGAATTACCGGTAATGCAGTTTGCTTCAGTTTAGGCGAATTTTAGTAAACTGTTAGTTCTTTTTGCAGTCCCTAATTTCCAAGTTTCATTAATTGGGTAGTTTCTGACCTGCATGTTAAATTTCATGAAGATAGGTTAGGTTTTAGTCAAATTGTGAGCCCTAGATTTCAGCAAGTGAACGTCTAAAACCTTGTTTTCGGCACGAGGGTAGGCATTTCTCTTTTCGATAAAAAATAATTTTATTGAAAAATAAGAATTTAACTTTTAAAATAGCAGAATGGTAACTCTGAACCTTCGAAATGCTAACACGGAAGGTTGAACCATTAATCTCAACTCTCGCCTTACAGGCATGATGATTTAAATGTTTCGTGCTCAAAATGCTTCCGCCTCTGAGTTTTGGTTCAGGAAGTATCAAAATCAGAAAATATCCTTATAGTCTGTTGATGCAGTGAACGTTATACTCTAACAAAAAAATCTGGATCTTCCAGAATAAGGAAAATGGAAACCACCCAGAAAACATGACTAACCACTGATATGGGATATGAATAAATTTTTTGTATAGGTTTTTGAACAACCAGAGTTTTACTCAATTTTCAATCTTTTGATTTCTCAATATGCGAGTATTCTAGGCAAAGACTGATGCTAAACCACCATACAATTAGATTGATTTGAAACTGGTTTAACTGGAGAAGAGAGCTTGTTTTTCCGTAAACCACCCCCGTGCCAACATCAACTTGTACCCATGTACTTTGATGACTCTAGCAAGACAAAAGAAAAAATTGGATTGAAGTTAAACTGTTCATAGTTATTTGCCAGAATGTCCAGGATGAAAAGCTTTTCATATAGATATGCCAATAAGACACCACTGTGGGGAGGCCTTCTGAATCCTGAACGGGTTGGGTCGACATGATGGTCATTATGAGATCATTTTTAAATAATCTTAATTGTGTGTTTGTTTGAAGGACTGTATTGAAAACTATTGATAAGAAAAATTTATATAAAAACACAAGTTTCTTTTTCAGAAACAAAACTAGAAAATCGAAAAAAATGGCCTAGAAATATTGATGTTTGATTGTGATGACATCAAAAATTGAACACAATCAGAATAATATTCAATGAACTACACTTTAGTTCTTCTTTTTATGGAGCTTCCGGCGTCTAGCGTTCATGTAGAAGTTGTAAACGCTCTCGACATCAAGCTTCAGATGGTTAGCAATCGTTTCCTGCATCTCTCGACTTGGCCGTTCTGTCTCTTTGAAAATCGCTTCAAGAGTTTCTTTTTGAATGCTTGTGAACACGAATCTTGTGCGCTTCGTATCCGGATCAGATTTCATTGATTTAGATCTTCTGCAATTAAATTCTTGAAAATTAAATCCCCCATGATAAAACTTACTTGGAAGCATTTCGTGCAGGAACAGGTGCGGACATTCCCAATGCTTCATGTACGTCATCAATGTCCATTTCGAGAATAGCCATTCTTCTAGACAATGGTTGAGCTAACCAGTTGAACATACGGAGATATGTAGTCTTTCCGGTTTTTAAATTGTCCCAAGGCTTCGGATTGTTGAGCAGATCGGAGAGTGTTCCTTGGCTGCGGCATAGAATTTTCTCGGCAAACATTTTCTGTGCAATCTTGTGGTCTTTCATCTCGATGGCAATTCTTTCGCACAAATTCTTAGTGTCAATGTAAGAGATTTTTTCTAATTTCACTGAAGCGTTTGAATCAACGGAGGATTGAGCGGCAACCGAATGTGGCGCTTTCGATCTTTTCACTGGAGAAGACGGCTGGACGAGCTCTTTTCGTGAGCGTGAAGTGCCTGAAAGTGAAATAATCAGTAATATGAAATAAAACTTCTGATCAACCATTAAATAATACAGAAATTCAGCTAACTTTTCTGTTAAAATTTCGGAAACAAGATTGAAATTACTTCGAAAATTGCGATAACAAAAAAATCACATATTATTCTAGCTCTTTCACTGAAACCATTATATCTTGTATGTTTTATTTACTTGAGTTTTTCGAATTTGCTTTTTCAAAAGATTTAATTTTAAAAAAATAAACTTGTCGATTTTCAAAAAGAATTGAACGCTTGCTTAAAATATTTGAAAAGAGTATTGCAATTTCAGAGGCAGGCGTAGTTATTAGTTATTGCCGCACCACGCAGTGACGATATTTCTCATTTCCAAAATCTTTATTTGAAATTTGGGAGACTGATGTCCATTTTTCAAACTTTTTCACAAATTTCATTCTTCTCCAGACTCTAACAAACTCACTTTTTTGAGTTGAAGTTGCTTCGAACTCTCCAATATCCGCAATATTCGGTTTTTGCTCCTCACTCCAATTTTGTGTCAGCACAACTTGTGAGATTGCTCTTACATCATCCGGACTCAGTTCTGGAATCATCAAATCGTCGCCAAAGTCAAACGGAGATGGAGTTCGAGATAATTCGAAATCGAGATAATCATCGTTAGCCTGATTATTGGAATCGTCGCCGAACAAGGACATGTTATTCTGCGAATTCATTGAAAACTTCATCTCCTCCAGACATTGATAATCGTCTCCATCCTAGAAATGATACACCTCTTTAGTCATTCATTTCCGTCGAAACTTACCTCAGTGTAACTCAATTGACCAGATGGTTCACGTCCAAAAGCGTGTTCCGACGAAGAGAAATGCATCGAATTGTTTCCAGAAAATGTGATTTCCCCTCTGAAAAAAAATTATGAAACTCTGAAAAAGCAATGTTAACTTACTCAGCGGAATCGTTTTTTTGGTTTTCCTTAGCCGATTGGCCAAACTGGGGGGACGACTGCAGTGGATCCTCCAATCGGGCCTTAGAATTCGGTGGGCAAACGGTGTCCAGGAAGTTCTCTGGCAAATCTTCGACAAATTTCCGTTTCCTGGGACGAGTTGGAAGTGCAGGGTTGCTGACTTTCGTTTGATTGCATTGGGGAATTGATGGTTCTGAAAGCATAACTTCAATTCTGTTTGTAAGATACTATTTTTAGTATAAAACAAAATAAATGCAGAATTTTAAGCAGCTTCTTCAACGTCAGCAAAATACCAGTCAGCACTTGATATAAATAATATTTCAAAAAAGAAATCCTCACCCATCAGTTGCCCAAGACATCATGAAATTGATATGAGTGGAGTGTAATCTCTGAAATTTGATTTTAACTTAATTGGTAAAACCGGGCAAAACAAAAAAAAGAGAAGAGAACTGGTAAGAGAAGATAACAAGAATTCGGAACGGTTTTGAAAATTTCGAGGCAATACGCAGCGGGATATATTTATTTTCAAAATAAGCTTTGCGGAAATTTTCGGAAAGTGAGGGAACAGTTTTTAGACAGGGTAATCGAAAACAAAACTATCAAAGTGGCCGTTCAACCGTCATACAATGATAAAGATTTCGCTAGAATTTGGTGAATATGTTGACAGAAACTCAGCACAGAATATACAAAAGATCGATAAATTGTAAATGCACCTTCTGAATGGTGAGGTTGTGTTGTTGGGGAGAGTTCTCTTGTCTACACACCCTGACCCTTTCCTTTCGAGACCAATCGATTATTGTAATATGCGCAAGGGCCGCACAAGGTAGACCACCTGTTCTGTCTGCATCTCTCAATGAGACATACTGTTTTTCTTCGTATGTACCCCTTTGCTGAAACGTCCTCCTCGGACCCTCCTTTGTCCAGACCTTACACACAGTCTTCATTCACACCTTTCTCTCCGTTTTAGTTGTTTTTAACTCGTTTACTTTTAATCTAACTATTTAGAACGGTTTCTTGTTTTCTGAATTCCCGGAAGTTTGAAAACTGAAAACTTATCAGATCATAAAATTTAAAAATGATCATTTCAGTTTGATCTCGTAATTCATTCTTTCTCGGAGTAATTTTGAATAGAAACGAAAATAATATTTTTTCATTCTAGCTGTGCTCTCACTTCTTTATTGCTTTAAAAGAATCGTTTTTATTGAAAACTTTTTAGTTCTTTTATATAGTCCTCTCCGACAGCCATTCGTACATCTTTTGTTTTTGTGCACTCTGCGTATCTTGACTACGTCATCACCTCTTCTTCACCTTCTACACAGGCAAAGGGGGGCATGGTGAATAGAGGGGTCATCGGTCTGTCGGAAGACGGCCTAAGTAGTCTTCATTCTTCTTCTCACTCTTCTCTACCTTTTTATTTACAATTTATCGATATTCTGTATATTCTGTGCTGAGTTATTCTGTCACCATATCTACCAAAATCTAGCGAAATCCTTGTCATTGTATGACGGTTGAGTTTTGTTTTAGTTTTGTTTTTAATTACCCTGTCTAAAAACGTTTGCCTCACTTTCCGAAAATTTCCGCAAAGCTTATTTTGTAAATAAATATATCCCGCTGCGAATCGTCTCGAAATTTTCAAAACCGTTCCGAATTCTTGTTATCTTCTCTTACTAGTTCTTTTCTCTCTTCTTTGGCTCGCCTGGTTTTTGCCACTTAAAATAAAATCAAATTTCAGAGATTACACTCCACTCATATCAATTTCATGATGTCTTGGGCAACTGATGGGTGAGGATTTCTTTTTTGAATTATTATTTAGATCAAGTGTTTTCGGTATTTGCTGACTGGTATTTTGCTGACGTTAAAGAAGCTGCTCAAAATTCTGCATTTATTTTGTTTTATACAAATATTGTATTTTACAAACAGAATTGAAGTTATACTTTCAGAACCATCAATTCCCCAATGCAATCAAACGAAAGTCAACAACCATGCTCGTCCAACTCGTCCAGGAAACGGAAATTTGTCGAAGATTTGCCAGAGAACTTCCTGGACACCGTTTGCCCACCGAATTCTAAGGCCCGATTGGAGGATCCACTGCAGTCGTCCCCCCAGTTTGGCCAATCGGCTAAGGAAAACCAAAAAAACGATTCCGCTGAGTAAGTTAACATTGCTTTTTCAGAGTTTCATAATTTTTTTTCAGAGGGGAAATCACATTTTCTGGAAACAATTCGATGCATTTCTCTTCGTCGGAACACGCTTTTGGACGTGAACCATCTGGTCAATTGAGTTACACTGAGGTAAGTTTCGACGGAAATGAATGACTAAAGAGGTGTATCATTTCTAGGATGGAGACGATTATCAATGTCTGGAGGAGATGAAGTTTTCAATGAATTCGCAGAATAACATGTCCTTGTTCGGCGACGATTCCAATAATCAGGCTAACGATGATTATCTCGATTTCGAATTATCTCGAACTCCATCTCCGTTTGACTTTGGCGACGATTTGATGATTCCAGAACTGAGTCCGGATGATGTAAGAGCAATCTCACAAGTTGTGCTGACACAAAATTGGAGTGAGGAGCAAAAACCGAATATTGCGGATATTGGAGAGTTCGAAGCAACTTCAACTCAAAAAAGTGAGTTTGTTAGAGTCTGGAGAAGAATGAAATTTGTGAAAAAGTTTGAAAAATGGACATCAGTCTACCAAATTTTAAATAAAATTTTTGGAAATGAGAAATATCGTCACTGCGTGGTGCGGCAATAACTAATAACTAGGCCTGCCTCAGAAATTGCAATACTCTTTTCAAATATTTTAAGCAAGCGTTCAATTCTTTTTGAAAATCGACAAGTTTATTTTTTTAAAATTAAATCTTTTGAAAAAGCAAATTCGAAAAACTCAAGTAAATAAAACATACAAGATATAATGGTTTCAGTGAAAGAGCTAGAATAATATGTGTTTTTTTTTGTTATCGCAATTTTCAAAGTAATTTCAATCTTGTTTCCAAAATTTTAACAGAAAAGTTAGCTAAATTTCTGTATTATATAATGGTTGATCAGAAGTTTTATTTCATATTACTGATTATTTCACTTTCAGGCACTTCACGCTCACGAAAAGAGCTCGTCCAGCCGTCTTCTCCAGTGAAAAGATCGAAAGCGCCACATTCGGTTGCCGCTCAATCCTCCGTTGATTCAAACGCTTCAGTGAAATTAGATCTCTTACATTGACACTAAGAATTTGTGCGAAAGAATTGCCATCGAGATGAAAGACCACAAGATTGCACAGAAAATGTTTGCCGAGAAAATTCTATGCCGCAGCCAAGGAACACTCTCCGATCTGCTCAACAATCCGAAGCCTTGGGACAATTTAAAAACCGGAAAGACTACATATCTCCGTATGTTCAACTGGTTAGCTCAACCATTGTCTAGAAGAATGGCTATTCTCGAAATGGACATTGATGACGTACATGAAGCATTGGGAATGTCCGCACCTGTTCCTGCACGAAATGCTTCCAAGTAAGTTTTATCATGGGGGATTTAATTTTCAAGAATTTAATTGCAGAAGATCTAAATTAATGAAATCTGATCCGGATACGAAGCGCACAAGATTCGTGTTCACAAGCATTCAAAAAGAAACTCTTGAAGCGATTTTCAAAGAGACAGAACGGCCAAGTCGAGAGATGCAGGAAACGATTGCTAACCATCTGAAGCTTGATGTCGAGAGCGTTTACAACTTCTACATGAACGCTAGACGCCGGAAGCTCCATAAAAAGAAGAACTAAAGTGTAGTTCATTGAATATTATTCTGATTGTGTTCAATTTCTGATGTCATCACAATCAGACATCTTTATTTCTAGGCTATTTTATTGGATTTCAAGTTTTGTTTCTGAAAAAGAATCTTGAGTTTTTATATAAATTTTTTATTGTAAATAGTTTTCAATATAGTCCTTCAAACAAACACACATTGTTTTGAAAATTCCTTGGTGTTTTAAATAATTTTGTAGTACCCATTAAAACATCTACAATACGTGGGACAAGTTTTTTTTGTCATAGAAAGAAGTAAAAATCATGAGTAAGCGAGAAGTTCCATATTGAATTTCAAGGCTGTACAGACAGTTGCCCTCATTTTTGAGGTTCAAACTTTCGTGTGGTACTTGTCGAAGAATCTTTGGATGAATTGAACATCATGTCTGTAATAACTTATGAGTGTACGGCAATGTATCAGCTTTTGCCGCACCTATGTGACTATTTGTCTTGTGCACATAAGTGATAAGGTCTTTTGTCATTTGATTTCCGCCTGATATTACTATCGGTGGATTCTGTTCTGGCTTCTGTGGGATTTTGTAAACACAGTTTTCTATCAACATGAATTTATTTCGTATTTTCGTCGATTCTGTATCATCCCTATTTTCCAGTAGTATCTTTTTAATTTTCTGAACTGCTTTACTGTTCTCTTGCATTTCTCTCAGGTCCCATGTTTCCTGTTCATTTTCAGTGTTTATTACAACATTTAACTGGGTCTCTGAATCAGTTCTTTGTCGAGATAATGCGTCTGCCAGTGGGTTTTCCTTTCCTGGTCTATACACTATTTCAACATCATACATTTGGATAATAGCCTGATGTCGTCAGCAATCGTCCATTCATTTCTTTCTCTTTTCTGTGAAGTAGAGATTTGAGTGGTTGATGATCTGTTACCACCTTTACCTTCTTTCCGAAGATGTAAGGCCTGTAGTGGGTCAGACCCCATGTTATGGCTAAAGCCTCTAGCTCAATAGGAGCGTATTTTTTTTGTTCAACTTGTGTTGTTGGTCGGCTGGCGTATGCCACAACTTTCAATTCTCCTTCCTGATTTTGTAGGAGTACTGCCGCGATGCCTATTTTCGAAGCATCTGTATGTAATTCAAAAATCACCGTCCATCCTCGGTGTTGTGAGGATTGGAGGCGAGATGAGTTTGTTTTTTTTGATCTCCTCAAACGCTGCCACTTCCTGTTCGTCCCATCTAAACTCGACGTCTTTCTGAGTGAGGCGAGTTAGTGGTTTTGTAATTATGGCATAATTTTTTTTGATAAATCTCCTGAAATATCCAGCCATTCCAAGGAATGATCGAACATCTCCCACATTTTGTGGTGTTGGGAATTTTCTGATACTTTCTGTTTTCTCATTGTTTGGCTTGATTGTGTTGTTTTCAATAACAAACCCAAGAAAACTGATTTTGGTTCTTCCAATTTGAGATTTTTTTTCCGCTTTCAATTTTAATCCCATATTTATTATCAGTTGGAAGAATTCTTCTAGATCTCGGAGATGATCTTCTTCTGTTTTAGATACTACTATAAGATCATCTACATATAGTATCATTGTTCCTGAGAACTTCTTTTCGACTTCTGCCATGGCTCTCTGAAATGTATCCGGAGCTCCTTTCAGTCCCATTGGCATATACCTGTATTGGTATACTCCCATGTGGCAGCAAAACGCTGTTCTTTCTTTATGAGCTTCATGCATTTTAATCATGTATGAAAACCTTTGAGCTATATCAAATACGGAGAAGATTTTCCCTCTGGAAGCTTCTTCCGTGACGTCCACCGTGTTCGGCATGTAGGTTCTGACTTCCTCGTGATTAAATTATCTTCGGTAGTCGATGACTATTCTGATGTCTCCGTTTGGGTTTCGGGATCATCCTGTAATCGATTCCTCAATTTCTCGTTCGACTTGTCTGGATTTCTTTTGATTTCAAGTACAACTGTTCTGCTCTGGGTATCTGAGTAGTATGGTCGAGATTTGTGGTATGGCGATGATGAACATGTCTAACTCAATATGATGAGTTGTGATGCACTTTAAATTTTGCCGATCTTTCCGTCTATTCCAACAAAAGCTTCCAGACTTTATGTTTCTGCTCTTGGAACTGCTTATCGCACTTTTGCTTTTCCTCGTGGTGTGAGTGCTGATTCCTGTAGACTCGATTTTCTTCAGCAGAGCTTTCAATATTGTCTGGCATCTGCTTGAACTGTCAGTACTTGTTGTTTCTGACATCGTGTCGGGGGAATAATTTCGTCTTCTGCATGTTACTTGCGATGTTCATCAATTTCATGACCCAAATTGGTTTGGGTCCAGCAGTGTCACTTTTACGTTTTTTTTCCCAACTATCAATACTTTTTTTTCGGTCATATTGAAATGTGAGGAGGTTTGGCCTTGTTTCATTGAGAGCATTGATAAAAGTCAATACCTAGCAAACAAGCTGCTGGTGCTCCTTCATTCTCTGTGATCAGTACTTCGTGAGAAAGCATTTGAATTTTTTTTCTATCGTGATAATGACTTTTGCTCTTTCCCAAGAAATCTCAACTGTGTTCCATTTGCAACTTTTGCTGAACAGTTTGTTGCCTTGATCTTTTTGTTCTAAGTTCAACTTTTTTTTCATTACTCTCTCTGGAATAAGTGAAACGGATGCTCCTGAATCAACTAGTGCTACTATCGGTACACCATTGATGTGGATTGGAGCATATGGCAAATGGGTTCTTCCTCCAACTGTCATTATTGAACTGACTGACAACTTTTTCTCTCTGTCTCTGCATAATTTGCATTCTCGGAGAACTTGTCCAACTTCTTCTCTCATTCCTTTCCATACGGCTATTTCTTGTAATCTTTTTATTACTGTTTTAGCCGGTATGTGATTTGATCCGAAATGGATGTCTTTTATCAATTCCTTTGATTCAACTCCGGATTCGATGAAGACTGGTGGTACCTGCCGTTTCCTCTTTGGGATTCGGTGTAGTGTCTCCTCGATCACATAGAATTTACTTTTCATTTTCTGAGTTGCTTGTTCTTGCCAAAATAGTTTTTTCATTTTGACTATTTCTGGACTCATGTTCTGTACTTCTGTCAGTCTTTTTACTGACCACCCAGCCTCACTGTCATCTTCTGTTAGATGCTCTTTGTTATCTTCTTTGAAGAACAGCTGGTTGTCACCTATCATGATATATTTTTCAGCTATGTTCAAGGTAACTGTTTCATTCTGTTTATTGATTGTTTCAATCACGTCTGATCCCAGTATGCACAGTTCTGGCAGTGCCTGATCCTCAGTCACAAACAACTCTGTATGGATTTCAATTTTTCCCATTTTGATCACCTTTTTGGATTTCCCGACAATTTTGAGATAAGTGTTGTTTGCAGTTTTTGCAAATTTGTTTATTTTTTCAATATTTTCCGGGTTTGTGATCTTTCTTATCAGTGATTCTGCGATAAGAGAAATGTTTGCTCCTGTGTCTAGAATAGCGTATACTTTGGTTTGATTTATTTGTATTTCTATTCGAGGAGTGATGTTCGGTTCTAGATCCAGAGTAATCAACGAAATTTGTGGCATCGAGACAATAGAGTCAGTTCTTTCAATACTAAATACGTCTAGTTCCGTGGCACCATCTTCTTTCAACATTACGTTGTGAACTTCTGGTTGCCATCGTCTGATCATCTGTTGTATTGATGGGGGTGCTTTTCTCGTGATTTTCACTAGCTCGGAAATGGCTATTCCTGCCGCTCTTCGGACGAAATAGATTTTCAGGGTTATTATCACACATATGATTATAGTTGCAATGGTGACAATAGTTATCGTGACGTTTTTCAAGTAGCTTGTGGCATTGTCTTTCACGATTTCAGCCCCTTCCTTGATTCCGTCTTTGATGTCTCCGGCTATTCCTTTTGCGCCTTCGAACCCCTCATTCAGCATATCTTTGATGCTTTCGAAAGTATATCCTTCGCTTCTGAGGTTTCTCATCAGTTCTTTTTGATTTTCCTTAACTTTGAATAAAGTGAATGTCCAAGTTGCTAAGTATGCAAATGGATTTTCCACATTTTCAAGTTTATTGTAAACTGGTGGAGCTGATAAGATCAAATTGACTCTTTCTGATTTCTTGATAATAGTCATTGGAATATTCCTGACTACTGAGAGTCCGTTTTGACTTTTCCATTGTCCTTCTAGATCTTTATATATTCCAAGTGTGACGTCCTCACAAGGGATCTCCACACTTTCCTTCACCAAGTCTTTTTCCATACCCGGTGCTATGAACCATGTTTGGTTCTGGACCTTTACCGGAGTGTCCATGTAGCATGTTCCGTTTATGTTGTGATCATAGAATACATGTTCTACTTCTACTGGACTGCATTTCGACACTAAGTAGACCATACCGGCTCTTTTAGCTACGATATCATCTCTTTTCAGTAGAGCTCTCATTCCGAGAGTCGGATCAATGGCTAATAGTGTTTTCGAAATTTCAATTTGGGAGTTCTGCATTTCACACAGTTTGTGATAGACTCTATCAAACTCCTGATAGTTTGCCTCGATTATTCTATCAGCTACGTATTGTAGTCGGCCATTGAGTTGAGAGTTCTCTCTGTTTTCAGTTGCTTTAATGCTCATTTTTGACATATTCTTAATGTATTCAACTTCAGCTTCTTGTTTCTTGAACACAGTGCTGGTAGTTGCTGTGGACTTGTCTCCCGGTATTCCGTTCCATTGTCTTATTTTTCTAGCTTTCTCTTCCGGTGTGAAGGCTCTTGCTTCTCCAAACTCTTCTGTTAGGAATCCATCGAAATGATGTGATGGCTGTTCTAACTGTTTGATAATCACCGCATTTTGGAGATTTCCTTCGTTTTCTCGAAGTTCTCTTGTGAGCTGTTTTCGATATTCACCTTCCCGAATAGCTCTTAATATGGCGATTTGCTTATTCGGAAGTTCATACGATTCCCATTGATATCTGATATTACCCATGCTTACGTCAAGTCTTTTCATTTCATGGAGGATTCTATGATCAGTGATTGGGTCGTATGAGAACCATGGGTAGTTTTCAAGAGTGGCATTTAGGCCATATAGTCTCTGAATCAACTTTTCCTTTGGTCTATTTTTGAGCGTTAGTGATCTTTTCACTCGAGTTTTCTTTTTCTCAATTGCTTCAATTAATTCAGACAGTGTTTGGTTATTGTTTCTTATCGAAATCATAAACCCATTGTTTGTCATTACCGCCATGCCAAGTCCACAGTTCTCTATCTGGATTGGGTCTTGATCATGGGTGATTTCTAGTGCGATCTGTAGGTTCGGAATGACTATTTTAGTTTTTGTTATGTACGCTTCCGATGTTTCCATTCTCGAGTACTTACAAAAATTTTGGATTCCTTCAGGGCTCCAGATATATCTAGTGTCTCCTGTTTCACATTCCCCTTTCTTTGCTTGACACCCGGCCATATCTCCAAGAGGAGATATTATTTTTTCACCGTCAGGAGTTGCTACTTCTCCTATCTCTAGAGAGTATATGACTCCTTCATTGCACGATGCTCCTTCTGTCCAGCTTTTTTCGTCTGTTTGGCTAGCCGAGGAGTGGAATACCCCGTTACCTTTGCTGATAAGGGTGTTATTTCTCACTTGCCGATAGTCTATCGCACTTTGGCAATCTTCCGGTGTCATCGGTGTGGTTGTGATGTTCACATCATTCGGTTTCTCTGTGAAATATTTATATGTGCCTCCTCTACAGACGCTGTACTTGGTTTGTGAGCATCGAAACGCTTTAGCTTTAATCGATGCCCCGTACTCTGTATAGATATCGATAGCAGTTTTCATGACCGTTTCTTGAGTGGAGACTTCACATACCATTTGGACTGGTGGTGAGAAGTATTCTCCGCTTCTGGGATTTCCACAAATTTGAAATCGTCCCGTGGTACCTGGTATCATTAGCACTACACATGCCAATCATTAGGAAGTGAATTCCTCCGTTGAATGGGGCTCTATTGGTTTGCCAACCCCCTCTGTTGTAAGAGTTTCCTCTGGTAGGTTGGTTTCTCCCAAAGTTTGACGAAGATCCTCTTGTCGCGTTTGGAAAGTTCCTGTTTCTCTGTTCCGGAAACGCAGATCTCGATCTTGGTTGTTGTTGCCAGCGTCCCCGTGGGTGTTGCTGACGTCTGTAGTTGGTCGGGGTTCTTGCGGAGTTTGACGTAATCTGTTCAATTAGCCTGCTCTGTCTTTTTGTCTCCATGGTGAGGTTTCGAATTTGCTCTCTCAAGCTTCCTTCATCCCCTTCCTTATCAGTTTTCCGGACCCGGTCGATAAGGTTTATAGTCTCCTTATCTTCCTCTTTCATAATGTCGTCCATTTTTTCTGCTAGGGCTATAGCTTCTCCTAGGTTTTCTGGAGTTTCTTTCTCTAGCAGTTTAATTCTTATTCTCGACGGTAGGCCATTAATAAATCTATTAATGGTAACCTCCTGTCTTTGGTCGTTCTCCAATTGTGGGAATGCGGCCCTTGCAATGCTCTCAACTCTTTTTGCAAACTGAACCATTGATTCCGATTGCTTTTTTTTTGTTTGAGAGAGTTCATTCAGAGCTTTATCTCTACCCGTTTGGACACGTAGCTTTTTCGCTAGTGCCTGGGTCGCGAGGGCAAAGTCTGCCTTTTCCTCGTTTGTTAGGCTATCGTACTTGATACGAGCCGAACCTGTCAACAGCCTTGGAAAAGCTGCGACCGTCAATTGTCTTCCGAGTCGAAGCGTATTGGCTTCTAGGACAAACTTTTCCACCCATTGTACGTAGGTGTCGTCGTCCTTGTCCCCGGAAAACTTTGGGAGGCTAGTGAGGAGGGCTTCTGTTGCCGTTTTGATATCTTTAAACGTGATCCCAGTTCCTCTATTGCCTTGGGCTTGAGGGGCTTCATTGTGATCATTGTCACCATGGTCCCTTTGTACCCTTCTCCTAGGTGTAGTGCGTGGAACGCCACGATTACGAAGGTTAATCATTTTGCACGACTTTCGATGCAGTGTGTTATCTCACTCTTTCCTCCCTATTTATAAGAGTTCTTATCAGTGTGACGTTTTGCGTCATCTTTCTGCGAATTTCTTCTCGAAATTTCGTCCGTGCTGATAACTTTCCGCATTGACGTAGTTGGTCGCAGGTCGCTCTGTTATCTGTGTTCTGCAAATTAGCTTGTTGACCATTTCGGAATTCTCTCTTTGACACGTTTTCATGACGTTGTCCACTTTATGGCTGATTAGAGTATCCTGGACTCTTTCTGCAAAAAAGACTCTTTCTGGTATTAGAGATTTTCCCGTCTGGATGGGTTTTTTTTCATTACAGGAGCAACACATGTTTTAACAATCAACTACTTTATTCAATGGATCTAACAGATTATTGATGATACATTGTTAGATGCGGCATATTGCACTCGTTACAAGCTGGCTCCTTGTTGCACGTGCCTCCATGTTTCTTATTACAATTGAAACAAATTCCGTTTTGCATTGCAAACTGGATTCTTTGCTCGGGAGTCATGATTGGGCAGCTCTGGGTGGTGTGCGGGTGCTGGCATTGTTCGCAACAAACCCTTGGCCGTTTTGCTCTTGGATCCACTCTTTCACTCATCCCTGTAGACGTCTTGTGCTCTCGCATTTTCTTGACTTCTTTGTGAAGCTGCACTATGAGGAGCTTCAAGGATTCTACCTCTCGTGTCGTTTGCTGTTGGTTGCCCAATATTTCGTTGATTTTGGATCTCAATTCCTTCTCTCCGGAAAGATGCTCCATTTCGAATGTTCCTTCGTCTATGAGGATCGACTCATTGAGGGTTTCCTCTTCGCCGGTCATCTGGAACATGTATTTTATCTTAATTTATTTTTCTTAGAAGAGGTAAAAGGGGAACGAAAATTCAATGAATTGAAATGGTTGAATCAATAGGGAAAAATAATTTTTTTTTCCTGATTTCCCATTTTCCAGAAGCGTTATCACTCAGGGCTATTTATATTGCCTCCCGTGACTTTATGATGGAGCTTCTTTGATTCCATCTTCTCCTCCCGATTTTTCTCTCGGCGGGTTTTCATTGTTTAATTGACTTTTACGACCACCCCAGTGCATAAATACTGTGGATTGATTGTAAATTTTCATTTTATCTTGCCCTCTTTCATTTTATTGGCTTCTTCTTTCCTTTTTCTCTTCTTTTTTTTTTTTTTTTTTTTTTTTTCAGAAATGGCCCATTTGCCAGAAGTGCTCAAATTTTTCGAATATGATGCCCCCTATTGCCCTCTTGAAAAGCTCAACAAAAAGCTCCGGGAGTTTGGCCCGGTGAAAGTGACATTCTCCCACCGCATTGGATTTGAGCACGGAACTCTGCAGCTCCACCCTACTTGGTAAGTGATATATTCTTTCTCACAATTTCTCCCCCCTTTTTTTTTCAGTTCCCGAGATTTTTTTTTTCGGAATGGGGGTCGTCGTGAGACCATCGAGTCCTACTTTCACCGGCGGTATTCGGTCGTATTGGAGTATCCCCGCCGGCCATGTGTCTACTTGTCCTCGGATTGTGGTGCCGTATACCCCTTAGAAGTATGCTATATCCATTTACCCCTATGAGTAGTATTCTTTTCGAATAAACATAGTTGTTGTTGTTGTTGAGTTTTTTTTTTTTCTTGGACTGTCTCTATGACTTTGGAATCATCTTAGATCAATCATCTACTTCATCGAGCTGTGATGAATCTTAAATTGTCTAGGATAGTATAGATTCTCCCTTGATCAGGTTCTTCGTTGTTGGACGTGTGTTTATAGTTCAGGTTCTCTTTGTTCACTTTTCCATCTTCGGTGGAGTCATTCTCCATCCTTTTTGGTTTTCTCGGTTTAATGTGTCTTTCCACGCGTGTTTTCGTGTCATAAGCGATCACGCCTTCAGACCTTAAAGAGGTCTATGTAGAAATATATCATGTAATAATCAAACTGTTTGGCGCCTCAGTTTAATTTAATTACGTCAATACCGTTTCGGTATTCTTTTTATTGACGTCAATACCGCCTCGGTATTTTATTTGCGTCACATGATGACTTTCTTATCACGGTCTCCGCGGAGTACCGGTTGCTCTATCGCTGCTGTATTTACGTCATCGTGAACTTTCTCCCCCAAGGTTATCCAGATCTGATATTCTTCCAGAGGTTCTGGACACAGATTCATTTGGACTGTTGTGGACCGGGTTTTTCACCGTAGGAGAATAAGACTTTCAGAGGACCGATGGATATTCTCCACCTCTGAGCGAGAACCCTTTCTTTTCAGGTCACTTCTATCGGCTCTTAAAGAGGCCTCCTTCTGTCTTATAGTGTTCTTTTCTGCCGCCCTTCTTCACTGTAACCTTTCTGAAGATGGATCATCACATCTTCTTTTCCGGAATCTTTCATTTAGAGCATTTGTTTTTGTGTTTTAACGCGCTCGGCAGATTTTCAAAGCAGCTATTCATTTTTATTCACTTATAAATATCTCACTGAATTCACGGATTTTTATTTCCCGGAATTCATGGATTTCACTGAAGGTCGATGCGCATCTCGTGATACTTATGATTTTAGGAATTGTATCCTGATCTTTTTAGACTCTTTTTTTTCCATCCGAGGGTTTTTTTTCGGTAAATTCTCACACTCTTAAATCTTGCGATTTTAAGTTCCACCAAAAGAAATATACTTTTGCGAAGGTGGAACCTCCATGTAATATTTGATAACTCTCTCCTTTTATACTCGTGGTATCTTAATGGAGGGTTAATGGTAGGTAAGTCTCTCGGTATGATTCTCTTGGAATCATACCAGAACTTCCTCCAGGTGTAGCGGTATTTTGATGAGTATTAACTCTGTGTGAACTAATCTATCTTTATTGAACGAACTAAATTAAACCATAAAGAAACATAAAATACTCATAAGTGAGTGGTCAAGAGAAGTCCCCGAATGAGCTTATCAGGTGTCTTAAATAGACACCTTCTTATCGCTCATTCCGTGAACTGTTACGAAAGAAGTAAATAAGAAATTGACATGTATTGCTTCCCAAGTGCCACCCAAGGATCCCGTTGGTTATGGGGGGAAAAATTCGGCCACTCAGCGGTAAGAACTCCCGTGAAGGGATTTTTTGTAAAATTCACCGGTTCGCGAGTTATTCACTTTTTTCACTTTTTTGAAATTGATTTTTTCAAATTGCTGTATCTCAGCGAAATATGAAGATTTTGCAACAGTTAAACTAGCAAATTAAAGTACTCACTAAGTTACACATTTTTGCAGTTTACGACATTTTGAAAAATTGTCGAAAAATGTTCGAAAAATTTGCCTAAACGTAGACCGAAAAAAAAAATTTTACAGGAAAATTCTGGAAATAAATTCATTGGATTAAGCATAAAAAATAACAGTAGCGCTCTAATTTTCAGCGCGATTGGAGCTAAACTTTTCGAGAAAAAATTAGATTTTTACTGAAAAATGACTAATTTTGACATTTTTATCAGGTTATCGAAATCTAAAGGCTATTCAACTTATTTTTAGGGAATTTTCATGTTTATTTTCCAAAAGAGCAAAAAATTTGCTTATTTACTGTACTAAATACGGTCAATTATCGTTGAAAAATTAAAAAAAAATTTTTTTTCTTCGAAAATATCAAAAAAAAAAATCTATGATTTTGACGGGACTAGTCTTATTTTATGCAGAATTTTGAGCTGATCATTTTTATAAAAACAACAACCCTGATTGCAAGGCTAGTTTTCGAGAAAAACTCATTTTTCTGTCAAAAAAACCACTTTTTTTCGGTTTTTGTTTTTTTAAGACGTCAAACGTCGAGAAAGTGCGAAATTAAACAGGTATTAAGTAGCGGACCCTATCAATATAAACTTCTTTTGATAGTTAAATATAATTTCAATCGTTTTCTGAGCTGCCTTAAGACGTACTACAGTGCGCGTCATTCCCCACCCTTTTTCGGCTGTCTGACGTGAACCGAATGAGTTAGTAAAAATCTGTGCATGCAGTTCGATTTACAATTAAAAACAACCCCCGGGCCCAAATTTTCATTTTGATCGGACATTCCTACCGTCGGTGACACCTTGAAACAAAAACAGAAAAATGCCACGTCATTGACTTTGGACACCATTAAGATTTTGGACCCATTTTCTGAAAATTTCCCGATTTTTACAGTATTTTCTACTTTACTTAATGATTAGAAACAAATTTAACAAAAATATATAGTTTATTTTCATAACAATTTCATGGCAGAATTTAGGGGTTCTCTCATCAAAATGCTATGACAATAAATTAGATATTTTTGTAAAAAAAATTTTTGTAAAAATCGGGAAATTTTCAGAAAATGGGTCCAAAATCTTAATGGTGTCCAAAGTCAATGACGTGGCATTTTTTTTGTTTTTGTTTCAAGGTGTAACCGACGGTAGGAATGTCCGATCAAAATGAAAATTTGGGCCCGGGGGTTGTATTCAATTTTAAATCGAACTGCATTCACAGATTTTTACTTACTCATTCGGTTTTTTAGATAGCCGAAAAAAGGTGGGGAATGACGCGCACTGTACTACCTCTTGAGGAAGCTCAGAAAACGATTGAAATTATCTTTAACTATCAGAAGAAGTTTATATTGACAGGGTCCGCTACTTAATACCTGTTTAATCTCTCACTTTCTCGACGTTTGACGTCTTAAAAAAACAAAAACCGAAAAAAGGGGTGAGACAGAAAAATGAGTTTTTCTCAAAAACTAGCCTTGCAATCAGGGTTGTTGTTTTTATAAAAATGATCAGCTCAAAATTCTGCATAAAATAAGACTAGTCCCGTCAAAATCATAGATTTCTTTTTTTTTTGATATTTTCGAAGAAAAAAATTTTTTTTTTAATTTTTCATCGATAATTGACCGTATTTAGTACAGTAAATAAGCAATTTTTTGCTCTTTTGGAAAATAAACATGAAAATTCCCTAAAAATAAGTTGAATAGCCTTTAGATTTCGATAACCTGATAAAAATGTCAAAATTTGTTATTTTTCAGTAAAAATCTAATTTTTTCTCGAAAAGTTTAGCTCCAATCGCGCTGAAAATTAGAGCGCTACTGTTATTTTTATGCTTAATCCAATGAATTTATTTCCAGAACTTTCCTGTAAAATTTTTTTTTCGGTCTACGTTTGGGCAAATTTTTCGAACATTTTTCGACAATTTTTCAAAATGTCGTAAACTGCAAAAATGTGTAACTTAGTGAGATCTTTAATTTGCTAGTTTAACTGTTGCAAAATCTTCATATTTCGCTGAGATACAGCAATTTGAAAAAATCAATTTCAAAAAAGTGAAAAAAGTGAATAACTCGCGAGCCGGTGAATTTTACAAAAAATCCCTTCACGGGAGTTCTTACCGCTGAGTGGCCGAATTTTTCCCCCCATAACCAACGGGATCCTTGGGTGGCACTTGGGAAGCAATACATGTGAGTCATGTTAATGGAGCCATGACAGAACGGATGTTTTTATTACAAACTCTCGACGGGCTATCTGAAAATAGGGATTTTAGATAGGAAAGATTTCTTAACCACTGAAAACTCACTTAATCTGGATGCTTGACTGCATTGTAATAAAGATCGAGACTCAATTTTATAACAGAATAT
This sequence comes from Caenorhabditis tropicalis, assembly GCA_016735795.1. Classification (NCBI taxonomy): domain Eukaryota; kingdom Metazoa; phylum Nematoda; class Chromadorea; order Rhabditida; family Rhabditidae; genus Caenorhabditis; species Caenorhabditis tropicalis. The sequence continues at coordinate 1,078,908 of CM028619.1, read as the reverse complement.
CTTTGTAGCAGACAGTAACCACTGTTTAAAAATAGCGAATAAAAATAGAAGTGAATAATTCAGAAAAATTAACCGCTGAGGTAGGCAGTCTGTGGATGTATGATTACAGTAACCGTTGAGAAACAAAGAGGAAAGGAAAAAAAGTGGAGAATAGATCAGAAAAATCAATTAGAAACGACCGTTATTCACGAATGGTCTACATGGAAATGATGGGGTTTCCCTGTTTCCATTTGCCTTATATACCAAGATTCTTTAGTCACTCCACCCACTCATTTGTCATCATGATGATAAAACAGCAGATGTTTCTTATCTGACAGTATCTACACGTTTTCTGGATACTTCTCCATGGTATACTCCTAATTGGGTTATCAGATGAGAATTGTCATCATCTTAATAGGATACTTTTCTGTTTCGCTCCGATGGAAACTGATAAGAACACAACTGAAAAAAAAAACAAGAAACAAAGTGGATATGAAGAAAAAACTTGATTAGGGCGTTTGAGCAAAAACTGAAACAACGTAGCACAGGGCATAATGTCTAGTTTGAAATGTGTAAATCCGTCAATAAAATGTACTTGAGGTCAGTATGAGAATGGGTAGAGCTTGCAAGAAAACACATTATTTGAAATTTTAACTTTTTTTTTTAACGTATCTCAATACCTCCGATTGTGGCGAACACAACTGGTCATTAGACTGAACGGCAATTCTGTTTTCTTCGTTTTTTTCAACTGGAAATTCAGGATGGGCAACAATTTTTATAACTGAAATACCATAAAAAACATTGACTATGAAGTGGATAATTGACATCATAAAATAGTTTTTTTTCAATCAAAAAGAGTAAATCTGTAGCAAAAAATGCATTACAAATTATTCATTTTTGTCCTTTTTCATATATCCCAAGAAACAACGATTTTTTCTCGGTTTGACTTGCTTCGTTGAAAAAGAACTTATTTAATTTTCTGAAAAGATATATTATATAGATATATTAATACTCAGTGAGACATTTCTGCGCTAGCGACGGTTTGTTTGATTATAAGTCAAGATGATAGATATTCTAAATTTAATTTTAAAAACTATAGTGGAAATGGCAGAACAGGATTTACTTATCAGTCGTCTTCTCCGGTGAGAATAGTATCAAACTATTCAGTGATACTATAATTATGACGTATTAGAATATTTATATTCTTCGTTTTTTTTTCAAAGTTAATTTTTAACTACTTTCACAGGAAAAAAGGCAGAAAACAAAAGCAGAACCGGAAATCTCATGCCCACACTTAAATATAGAAAATCTTTTTTCTTTTGTTTTCCATATTCACTCACAGTACCGTCCAAAAAGTTGTTGACCATTGGTTTTTTCGCTCTAACTCTTCTGAATCTTTGGTTTGCCCTGAATTTTTTTGTCATACCTAAGTTTCTAGTGATTGATTCAATAATTGGATCGTTGCAATTTCAAACAAATTCAAATAAAAATCAAAAATTTTGTAAAATTTTCAAAAAGCGAAATTCTTTTAGTCGGGTTTCGAGACCTCCGGTAAACCGGGGAACATAAACAAACAGAAGAAAAACAATTGAAACAAATTATCACATAGTCAGGAAGTTATTGCACTAATCACATCATGATATTTTTTTACATAGAGTCCAGAAGAGGGTGGATCTGAGAGATACGGTACCGTGTGCAAATGGTTTCTAATTCATCCGAATATCATCCAAATTTAACTCTTACACTTTTCCACACTATCATCTCAAAAGATGCTCCAAAAGATATACAATTGGGTTCAAATCTGTAGATTGATGATATACGGATGAACTAGAGACCATCTGCACACGGATCCGTATCCCTCTTTTGGACTCTATGTCAAAAAGATATTAGGATGTGATTAGTGAAAAAACTTCCTGACTATGTGATAAACTAGTTTCAATTGCTTTTCTTCAGTCTGTTTATGTTCCACGGTTCACCAGAGGTCTCAAAACCTGACTTCCAAAATTTAGCTATTTGAGAATTTTACAAAATATTTCTTTTTTTAATTTTAACGGTTTTGTTAATTGAATCAACAACTAAAACTTTAGTATTCTGACAACAAATTTCAGGCCAAATAGACGAGATTCAGGAGAGTTACAGCGAAAAAACCAAAAGTCAACAACCTTTTGAACGGTACTGTAGTTTTCAAATTTTGTCACTTGTATCTATCTTATAAATCTTCACATCAATTTTCACAAACGGAGGTATCGAGAAAAGCTCATTTTCGGACTAAATTTCAAATAATCGGGTTTCTTGCAAGCTCTACCCATTTTCACACTGACCTTAACTGCATTTTTTTGACGGATCTTCTCATTTCAAAATAGAGATTATGCCCTGTGTAACGTTTTTTTCATTTTCCGCTCAAACGCTCTAATTAATTTTTTTTCATATTCACTTCGTTTCTTGATTTTTTCAGTTGTGTTCTTATCAGTCTCCCCATCGGAGCGAAACAGAAAAGTATCCTATTAAGATGATGACAATTCTCATCTGATAACCCAATTAAGAGTATACCATGAAGAAGTATCCTGAAAATATGTAGATACTGTTAGATAAGAAACATCTGCTCTTTTATTATCATGATGACAAATGAGTGGGCGGAGTGACTAGAAAATCTTGGTATATAAGGCAAATGGAAACAGGGGAAACCCATTACTCTCATATAGACCGTTCGTGAATAACGGTCGTTTCTCATTGATTTTTCTGATCTATTTCTCCCCAAATCTTGCTATTCTCTACTTTTCACAACGGTTACTGTGATTATGCTTCAAGAGCATATTCTCCATGTTCTGGACAAACATTGTCGATCAATGCTTCTCATAACTGTCGTGTTTCTTCCGAAACGACTCGTCAAGTGATGAAGACACAAAGGAACTCGGCAATCGTCTCACCAACTATTTCCTCAAGAATCGAGTTTAGAAGAAGAACGACAAGGACTCCTGCTATCGGAGATATTGAACACATTTGTGATGATTATTTAACGAAACAAAAACTAAAGAATTTGTAAGTTGGAAAACTGCATATTGTCGAATGAAATCCTTTGTTTACAGCCTTGCCCATCTCCAACAACTGGGCATCTTCGAATCGATCGACTGTTCATGAAGCTGCCCAATCCAACCAAATCTCAGATGTTAATCTGTCAACGAAAAAAAACAAGTGCCAGTGGTGGATAAAATATTTCTTCTGTCCTTTCTTTGGATTCAAATTTTCATGTGGCTTCTAAACGAAGTCGCTCATCATCAATTCACACCACCGAAATCCAGCGGAAACGTATTGTAGAATAATGATTCAACTACAACCCTAAAAAACCTGCCCATAACGGAACTTCGATGTCTGCAGCAGCTCTACCCCACAGAATAAAGCAGAAAGACACATCTCAGACGACGATAGTAATTTTTAAAAGACAGTAATGAATCAATTCGTTGTTCTAAATCAAACAAACCCAATGTGCTAGCAACTATTCTCTTCAATCAATCATCTGGCAGGAAGCATTATAATGTTTAAAGAGACTGAGATAACAATATTTTTGTATTAACACGTACTTGTATGCCTCAATTCTTTGAATAAACGATTTTCATAATATAAACTCAATATTGTGGGCGTGGGCGGAAAGCCGAAAGCGTTTTACTAAGAACCGCTGCGGAAGGGGTCTACTCAAATCTCTTTACTAACTTCGTCAGTTGTTTTTGTTATCTCCGCCGTTTTTGTGAATGTTGCACAACTATTGCGCTCTGTTGCTAAAACATTTGATTTTTCAATTGAAAAAACTCAAAAAAAACCTTTTTTGTTTTTAATTGGTCAATTTATTTTTTTTCTTGAAAAAAAAAACAGAATGTTTTAGCTCCTTCTCATTTTATTCGAGTACAAAACAGAAAAAAAGCCTGTTTTTCCCCGAAAATAATTCTCATTTCGCAAAAGTTCAATAAAGCGCGCTTGCATTTATTTCCCTCCTCCTACACACTGACTCACGCGCTTCTTTTCCTCCTCTCATCCTCGTCGGCACGCGCACATATTCTGCATATGTTCCCACTGCCTCTTCCTTGATGAATTTAGACTGTTCACTAGAAATTCTGTTTTTTCTCGGCTGAAAGTAGGTAGGTACTATTTATTGATGCTGTTAGTACAGTAATATTCTTTTTTTTTCAAAAAAACATTTTCTTGTTTTTGGTTGAGTAATTTCTTCTTTTTTCCTTGGAAAAACAAGTAGTTCCACCTTTTTTTCATCTCAATCAAACACGAAAACAGAAAAAACCTGTTTTTCACACCGAAAATAATTCTTATTTCGTAATAGTTCAATAAGGCGCGTTTGCATTTATTCCCCTCCTCCCACACGCCGGCTTACCCCCTTTCTTTCACCGTTCAAACCTGGTTGGCGCGCGCACATTTTCTATGTTTAGAATATGTTCCCGCGGCCGCTTTCTCAAAAATGTTGACTGTTCAATAGAAATTCTGCTTTTTTCTCCGCTGAAATTAGTTAGAAACTATTAATAGATGCTATTAGAACATTAATAATCTTTGTTTCTCTAAAAAAATCAATTTTCCTGTTTTTGATTGAGTATCTTCTTCTTTTTTCTCGTCAAAACAAGCTGTTTTATTTTTCTTTCATCTTGTTCGAACACAACAAAGAAAAAAATCGGTTCTTCTTACCGATAATAGATATTGTTTCGCAATAGTTCAATGAATCACACTTGCATTCATTCCCTCCCTTCCGAACACCGACTCGCGCCCTTTCTTCTGCGTCCCCTCCAAACCTCGTGGGCGCACGCACATTGTCTGTGTTTTTTCAAATGACTTATTGATTTTATTCAAAAAGGTGTCTAGTCGCCCTCGCTAGGGAAGCGTCTAAGTGGGCGGTAGAACTTAGATATGAACCATTTAATGGTAGATGACTGATACTTACCTGATACTCAATCAATTTTCTGTTTTTGCTGAATAGTCAATGTAACTTTTTCTCAAAACTTCTGTGTCCTACTTTTCCTGGGTCCAAATTTTTTGCAAAAGAAAGAAACTTCTTCATTTTGATTCGATGAAATATGAAGCGGCTAGGTGTGAAAATTTATTTTCAACAACAAATACTCAAATTCTTGTCAATACTTTCATTAAAAAACGGTTGAAAAGCCTCAATTTTGAGCCACTCTGTTATGGGAAGTGATTTGGACATGAAAAATCACACTTTTTTAAAATTATTAAAAAGCTTGTACATCCAACAAGGCGAAGGAAAATCAATTTTGAAGGGTTTGGTTTAAAAAATATTAAAGTGAACTTTCTATTATTTAATATTTTTCAACATATAATATTTGAAGAATAAAATTCCCACAGCAGGGATTGAACCCACACTGTCGAATCGCCCACCGCCTGCGCTCTCTCTCTGCGGCCATCTACCTCTCTCTCTCTCTCTCTCTCTCTCTCTCTCTCTCTCTCTCTCTCTCTCTCTCTCTCTCTCTCTCTCTCTCTCTCTCTCCCTCTTTCTCTCGTTTTCTCTCTTCTTTTACAACAGCTAACGCCGCTAATTTCAGAATGAGTGACGCTACCATCCCAGCCGTTGCTGCTGCCACCCCGAAAAGGACGACCGTCACCAACCCGTACGTTTTCACGGCGGTGACGGTCGATCCAAGGAACCCTCTCGGGATTATTATCCCGGAGTTCCATCAACTTCTGGCCGATCACTCGAAGTGGAGTCGGGAAATGGAAATGGAGGCGATTTCTTCAAAAAATGGGAAGCAAGAGGTGGTGGAGGACGAGGAAGAAGAGTGGGAAGAGTCGTTGAAAAACGCAAAGCCAGGTACTGTACTTCTATTCAATTCTCGAATTTTATAATTTTGAATTTCAGCCGCTCGAGGTTCCCAGAAAGCTGTAGCCACTAAGGTCGTCTGGAAGACAGACCACACCGAGCCCGTTGAAGGCCCATGTGAGTTTCCTAAAGTCTTGTCGGAAAGAGGTACAATATGAGGTTTCAGATAATTATCGGAGAAAACCCTCAGCCAAGGATCTAAAAAGAAAAATGAGAAACTTCTTCGTACTCCGCAAAGCCGAGAAGAAAGCCTTCGAAGAGGAGATGGAGATGGCGAAGAAGATGAAGAAAGACTGATGAAATGGAGTATTCGCGAAGACAATCCTATTTATTTTCATTGTGAATCTTGTTGTTTATTATTTTTCTTGTTTTAATGTTTCATGGAAAATAAAGAAAAAGTGTATGAAAATATAATTATTTTTACGAGGACTACATATTTTTGTAAAAATCGGTTAAACCGATGAGAAATCTCTGAAAAAGCTCAACCTTTACAGAAAACCCTCGTGAATCGAAGAGAGGGGGAGAGTTCAGCGATAGGCTCAAAGCAAAAGAGAGACGCAAAGAAATGTTTCACTTTCAATCATAATATGTAACTTTTTCTGGCTCTCATTCTCTACGGTGGACCCTCTTGATCTTCTAGAAGACTTACTTTCTCTATAAGGAACCTTTTAAATTTTCGAAAAATGTTCTAGGGATCCCATGGAATTTTTTTTTATTTTTCGATTTTTCTTGTTTTTTCTTGTTATCATTGGTTTTCCTTGGAATACTATTGTTATAGTTAGAGAATGAAATTTTTCTGTTAAAACAAACCAAAAATTCAACTTTCTTCTAGAAAATCTGATTTATAACTTTTTTTCGAACTCTTTGGTATTTTCTTTTTAACAAAACATCTGATTTGCCACAATGTGTGTTTCTGTTACGTTTCATTTCTTATAAAAGTTCAACATATGATATTCAGCTTTTTATGAACTTTTTTGAGAAAATTTCTGTTTAAACGTCTACAGGTCTTGTCGCGAAAAAGACTTATTCACGTATAACACTGAGAAAAAAATTACATACGTGGCAGGACCTATAAATTTTCTCGTAAATATACCTCTACGCTTTGAAATGGGAGTCTCACGGCCTCTGCGAACAATTGACATTGCTACTCCTCCTCATTCCAATCAGTACTTTGTTCAATCTCGGTGTGTTTAGAAAAATTTTTCATTTTGTGTTCCAAGCAATTACCGGTGATTTTGTGTCATTTTGTATGATAGTTGATCTAATAACCGATCACATTCAAACTGCTGTTTGTTTTCCATTAAATTTTAAGAAGCCTATTTCATTAAAATCTAAGATTAATACAACTTTTGGTAATATATTGAGAGGCTTCGTGAACTTCGGGCTTGAAAGCTACCGGAAATGCTTTAAAATACAACAGATTGAGAAAAAGAACAGGGAGCTACAGAAATATTGACTATACATGTGAGAAAAAGCAGTTGAATGGTGCAAAAGAATGGGAGCTAATATACACAGTCTTGGATTTGCTCTTAATTATTCGAAGATTTGAAGAAGAGAGTTCCATCGAGTGTTTCGAATCCTTCGGAGAGCGAGCCGCACTTTCTGAAGTCGTTGCGCAGAAAGAGACGGCTGGCAACTGTGCTTGCTCCCTGAAAGAACAAAATTCACTGTATTTTAAGTTGATTAAAGCTTACCGGAACGATAGTTGACAGAAATTCAATGCCATCTGTCTGCTGAGCAAGTTTGACCAAGTGTTTGATCAGCTCTCCGCCGACACCGAATCTGAAAATGAGGTGAGTTTGAATTGAAAAGATGACAGAAACCAACCCTCTGAAATCTGGTAAGACTCCCAATGTCACAATGGACAAATGGAATGTGCCATTCGAGTTACGGACCATTTGACTGCGAATGTATCCAATTGGCCGTTCGTTGAAAAAGGCCAAACAAGTCAAACTTTGTGCGTCGAGAACCTTGTGGAAGAGCTCAATGGAGGTTGGGGAGACTGCAGAGACGAGTTGGTGGAAGATCTGAATTCGGTTTTATGAACATTTCCATGATTTCATGTTTAGTTTACCTTTACTGTATCCTCCGTGATGTCTTCAATGTGAAGCAAACGATTTTTCATGTCCATTTTGGAGATGTCCAGCTTGCTCATGTCAACAATGACGTCCTGTACATCTGGCTTTTCACGAACGTTGGATACAGGAGCTTGTTTCTGGGCTACAACAGCTTTTTCCGCGGCTGAAGTCACCGTCTCAGCGGCTGAAGGAGCCGTTTCACTGGCAGTAGCAACTGCTTTATCGGCTACAGTAGCCTGTTCTATATCGGATTGTTCACGTTCCTTCTCCGACAATCTAATCGCCAATTTTGTAGTCTCTTTAACGTAGAAAACGCTGTTAACTGTATTGTGACGATAGAAGTCGGGAATCGGGATCCAGGGCTTGAATCCACATTTGGTGAGCATGTCAATGGTGGCAGTTTGATCATTCTGAAAAATAAACATTCCTAAGTTTCTACAGAATTTTAAAGTCTCTATGGTCAATTAAGTATCCCCAATTTCCATGAAGCTTACCTGCACATAAAATGTCAGAACATCGACGTCGCCAGAGTCCTCAGCTATCTCGAATGCACGGTTCACAAGAACTTGTTGAATCTCAACTGCAGACCTGAAAGAATATTCTAGTTAAGGAAGAACGAGTTTGAAAACTTACTCTTCGTGGCCTGGCAGAACGCCAAGTTTCAGGATCTCCAAGAACGTAAGACCTTCAGAATCTGACTTTTCGCAGATCATGGATCCAACTGGCCAACTGTTGGAGATGGCATAAGCGTACAGATCCATGTTAGCGATTACATTCTTGTGAAGATCGTCATCGTAGTCAACGCCGAAGATGCTCTTGTTGAGCGTTCGAAGCTCCTGATATAATCAATTTTGAAGAAAAAATATAAAAATAAATTCTTACTGCAACAGTGATCTCGGTGTTGAATCCAACTCTTGTGGATGCAGACATTTGTACCGGTACAACTGAAGGCCGGATGACTGGTCTGACAAACAGATAAGGAGCATTCGGCTCAGTTTTTGCTGCTCGCCAACGCGCGAATCCGAATCGCTCGAATAGACGGATAGCATCTATATCTTCTTTCTGAAATTTATAAATTTGTTTCTATTAAGCATCTAACAACATACCCATGCATGAAGGCTTATCGACTGGACAGCATTCATCGGATCAGCAATTTTGTTGATAACATGGTGGAGAAGAGCGCCAGCGATTCCACGTCTGAAACAAGGAAATAATTTGTTTTACAATTTCTCAGCCAATTACCTTCTGAAGTTTGGCAGGACTCCGATAGCCATGATGTAAAGGCTAGTTCCATTGTTTTTCGTGTCGCAACAGACAATTCCAGCCTCCTGGCCGTCAAAGACGGCAAGACCCGAATTATCTGGAAACTTCTCCATTGCGTCGAAAAACTTTTGGAACTCTTTATCGGGAATAACACTGCCGAACAACGTGCGCATCTTCTGAAAAAAAACTCAATTTTTAAGAAAACGTGAAGTTTCGCTACCTGGAAATCAGTGATCCTTTCGAATCGAAGTGATTTCGACAGGTTGATAACCTTGTGCATTTCAGTCGGAGTAATCAATGCTCTGCATCTGTCATCCGAAACACTGTTTCTTTTGATGCGTGGAATTGTGTCTTCTGGGACGTTCTCCGAAATACTGTCCACGACTACATTTTCAAGTGTTGCATAAACTGGTTGTGGCTCAGAAGTTGTAGCCATTTCGGAGTCTTCGCGGGAGCTCATAGCTGAAATATTAACAAATTGTAGGGAGTCTGTGAGAACGGAAAAACCAACAAAAATATCAAGAAATAAAAACGATTTGGCCGGAAAAAGGGGAAGAAATGAGAGGGGATACTATTGATCCGTCGCACAAAAGATGAGGACCTCGCACTCCACTCAAAAGACACTCCATTTGCCTTGCCTGTTGAATAATGAGTTTCTTCATTGTCAGAACATAATATTCTTCTCAGATAATTTCAGGCAATTTCATAATTTGAAAATTGTTTGAATATTACGACGCGAGAACGGAAAAATTGATTAATCGGAGTAAAATTCATAAAAATCACTTACACCGCCATTTGTAAAATTATGAAAATGAGTTACATAGAGTGCACTACACGTGACAGAAAAAGGGGTTAATGGTTGACTACACCGAGAGACGCAGACACTGTTGTTCACAGTTTGCTCTACTTGCCCGCGCACAACTCACCCCTTACGGTCACTGCCCATAAGATAGACGGAATAAATTATCTTCCTTGAGTCTCACAAACATTTTTTGGTGAGTAACATTCAGTCAGCTTTCAAAATAATTTCATTTTGTAGTAATTATTATTTGTCGTTCGTGTAGTCTTGTATCTTTCTCCAATAGTTTTCAAACTTATTATTTTATTCTTCTGTTGTTTCTTCAATCTCCCGTTATTTCTTGCTTTGAAAGAGTTTTTGTTTTTCAGGCCCAAGGTATTGTCTATACCAAGACTTTGAATAATTTGACTTTGACTATCAATCTACTCGATACAAGAATAGTGTGTTATTTTTTCTTTGTTTGAGGTTAGTTCATAAAAATGAAATGTTTTTCGGTACTTGAAAGTATCATCCTTTTCAGAAAATTCACTCAAGTCATGTCCAAACGAATCGGCCTTCACACTGATACTAATTACCCGGAAACGAGAGAACCTTCTCCAAAACGATCAAGACCAGATCCCTCGGCCAAATCTGGTTTAAATCCAGATGTTCCCTCAACATCTGCTGGTATTACTGAACCATTGTCAACTGTTACCCCACAATCAACATCCGATGAAGGATCAACTCAGAGTGCCCTTCCGATGAAATCATATGTAAGTGAAATCATTTTGGCTCTATTCTAGTTTGAAGATCCCATGGGAATTTAGAGGTCCAGTTGGGATTTGGAGGTATCATTTTAGTGGTCCCATGAAATTTTAATGGTAGCATGAGATTTTAAAGGAACCCATACATGGGTTCACAAACGAAATTGATGTTGTTTCTGATGAAAAAAGGCAAAAACCTAATAATACAAAGATGAACGCAGCTTGTTGAAATTAAAGATGACGCAGTCATCTCCACTATGACGGTGATAGTTCAATTTGGATAAATTACTGTCTATATTTTAAACGTAAATGAAAACTAGAAAAAAGACGAGATATTACTTATGAAATATGATGAATTTTCGACATATGTTGCTCAAACCCAAGTATACCATCAAACTCTCACGGGACCATTGAAATCACATGGGTCCACTAAACTCACATGGGATCTCCGAAATACGAGGCAACTCCTGAATTCTCATGAAATCTTTTACTTAAAATAAAGCCATCCTTTCTAGATTGAGAGAAATTTTTTCCAGAACATGCGAGCCCCTCCTATAAGCTCAATCTCTAAAGAAGTATATGATAAGGGTGGACTTCCTCGTATAGAGCCTGGAAAAGTCCTTAACGATGAGTACACCGTTCTTCGATTTCTGGGTCGTGGCACATATTCATCAATTTGGTTGTCGAAAAAAAATGATAGTGGGGAATATAATGCGATGAAAATTACAAGATCGGCCTCCTTATATCGGACAGCTGCAGAAAGAGAAATAGAGGTCTGAAATTGGTTTTCGGTCAGTTGATTTAAATTATTCGATTTTCAGACCATGAGATTAATACAAAAAGAAGTTCAACACAAAAACATTGTGAAGTATCTGGGTGATTTCGAAATGCTCGAGAATGAAATGAAACATCATGCATTGCGATTCGAGGTGTTGGGACCAACTGTGGATAAAGTATTTCATCAGTCGCAGCAGACATTTCATCCGAATGTGTTGAAAAGCGTAATAAGACAATTATTAGAGGCAGTGAAATACATTCACGGAATCAACGTCGTTCACATGGATATCAAACCTAATAATGTCATGATCGTAATTAGTGAAGAGAATATTCGAGAGATTGCCAACAGTAAGAATGTGGAATCCACTGATTATCGTATGGACCTCACCAGTGCCGATTCTAAAATCACTGTGAAGCTTGGAGATTTCGGAATCGCGTTCGACAAAGGTTCATCCGTTCACCGACCTCGGCCAACGTGCACCTACCGTGCTCCAGAATCGTTCCTGACTACAACTATCGATTTTCCGATCGACATGTGGAGCATGGGATGCATGATTCATAAGATTGTGACTAGACATTCGGTATTAAAATGTGGTGAAACGGAAGAACACAAGAAAACACATCTACTAAATATGGCAGAAACTCTGGGACCGATTCCAGGAGCTCTATTCCAGAATTCGCAACGTCCAGAATACAACGATTATTTTGGAGTGAAAGATTGTATCGATCGTGGAACCCCAGATGTTCACGGAAATTTTGTCAAAGCTGCCAGCGAGTATCTGAATCATGAAGACGCTCTATCCTTCTCAGAATTCACACGGCGATGCCTCAAGTACGATCCAAAAGAAAGATTGACTGCAGCTGAGGCTCTCGACGATAAGTTCCTTGTCCCAAATGAAGTCGATCTAGTTCATGAAAATGAGGTGGTTACACATTTTTCATTCATAGTTCATACTTTATTTTAAGATACCACCACACCCGACAGAACCAGCCGTTGGACAACCGGCAGCATCTCAGTCATCCGCGACTCCTGGGGATACAAGCGTCCAAAAAGAATCTTCTACCTCATGTCAATAATTTGTGTTAAACTGCTCTATTTTGGTGTTCATTATTGTTTGATTCTTGAGTTATTTTTTATATTTTTAGTATATAAGAATTTGCGGAAATATTGTAGTAAAAAACATACGTCGTTTTATAATATGTTTTTTCTTGTCTCAAAACGAGGACTAAACAAACCACAAACCTCACGAACAGTTGCTTTGCGAAATGTTGGAAACTTTTGGTTTTTTCACACTAACTTTACTGAATCTTATCGGTTTGGCCTGAAATTTCTGGTCAAAATCACTCAAGTTTCTAGTTGTTGATTCGATAATTAAAACCGTTAAAAATTTTAAAAATTTTAAAACTCTCAAAATGCGAAATTTTAGTATTCAGCTTTTGAGATTTCAAGTAAAGCAGGAAACAAAAATAAACAAGAAAAATTAAATTAAAACTTGTTAATCACATAGTCAGGAGTAGTTTTCGCTAATAACATCAAGATATCTTTTTGACATGGACTCCAGACAAGGCTGGATTTAAGAAATACGGATCCATGATCAGATACCCTCAAATTCATCCGAAATTTATCCGAATTTGACTCTCGCATTTCTTGAAACTGTCTGAAAAGATGCTCCAAAGGTTGCACAATCTGATTCAAATCGGAAAATAACTTGGTAAATCCAGAAGATCCCCTAGGTGGCGTTGACTGTGTATTAGGTTGAGCGAAAAGTCTTCGTAATTTCTCATAGGTGATCTTTCGAGTCATTTTTCTTTGTTGGAAGAGAAGCAATCCAATTGTTATTTCACCAGTATGTTGACTGGGTATCGTAGTAATGTAATCTCAAAAATAACAGTTCTCCTTTTTCGGATGGCGAGAAATATAAAATATAGCAAACCCTACTATTTTCAAAATGAACATGTCGTCTTGTTTTTACTTGAATTCAGTACGATAATCGTCGGCGATAAAATCTCTTCTGTGGATATTTACAACCTTGAATTACTCTTTCATATTATCAGTAGTACTTCTCTCAATCAACACGGAATAGGTTACTTTTGACAGAAACATGTACTCGACCAATGTGGACGATAGGCTCAGATTTAGTAGGACAACAGAAAAACGTGAAGAGTGATTCGTAAGAAATGTTTTGTAATTTATTAACAACACTTGAGGCTGTCTTATTCATGTAAAATATTCGACATGGAACGATTGGCAGAGTCGAAAAACTCGAATGATTCGAACTATTGTTTTGACTAAAAACTAATTGAGTGTTTGCGCGGACTACTGTTCAAAACTCTTTCTCATGTACCATAAACATGAATGTGAGGATTAGATTTTTTTGAATATCAAAAACTGGGTCCTCTGTGATACTTATGAGCCAGGTTTCAAACTTTTTTATAGACACCTCTAGTCAGAATAAGTATTTTTTCAGTGAAATTACGAAAATTTTGAAACAGTGGCCTTCCGTAGAACTGAATAATAGAATTTGCTATTTGATAACATGGTTGTTGTGACCAATAACCATACTAGTCATATCAAAAAACTGAAGCTCTGCATCTGACTCCAACTGGAGAAAATGCAAAAGTTCGGTCACATGATGACAAAAATATTTTCAATGCTTTTGGGAGAGCTGAATTCGATTCCTAATAGATACATTATTTGCTCTTTTTATGCTTAAGTTACAGCGATTCTCTGGGTAACTGTGATTATTTCCATTTTCGGTAAGATCTAACACTATTTCGGTGAAAAACAGTCGAGTCAAAAGGACACCGAAAAAAGAGGTGACTTTAGTTATCAACCTCTAACTGTGAGAGTTCTGGAAGTAGGACCTCCACTGATTGCTGATACATTGCTGGACACTTATGGGTTACTATAAGTATATTGTTAAATTTATCCAACAATTTTTTGATTAGTACCATACGCAAGTTTCGGACCTAAAAAATTACGAAAACTTTTCGCTCAACCTAATACTTTGATGTTTTTTCTGAGGAGCCTCGATTGTTGTCGAGCAAAAAAACTACCGAACGTCCAAAATTCGTGCGTTCCCAGTGTGTGATGTTGTTTTCCAAGACAGAAACTCATGTAAACTAGGGTGACCAGGAGTGATTAAATTGAGTCTGCAGTGACAGATCTGAGTTCAATGTGCTTGGTTCAGATGGTTTCAAGTGAATTTGCAGTCCGTTTGGATATCACTTTTTTAGCTCTAAATAAGCAATCTTGGGTGAGAAGGTGGAGAGAATTCTGAGAGCTTCACAGAACAATCCTGAGATAGTCCACGAGAGTAATCCTTTGGAAATGGTGAAAAACACCTCGGAAAACAAGATCACACACTGGGAACGCACGAATTTTGGACGTTCGGTCGTTTTTTTTTGCTCGACAACAATCGAGGCTCCTCAGAAAAAACATCAAAGTACACAGTCAACGTCACCTAGAGGAGCTTCTGGATTTCCTAGTTAATTTTCCGTTTTCGTTTGTTCTTTCTTGTTCCCTTCCTCTCTCTCCTCTATTTCAATGCAGTATTCCATCAATAACAATAAAAGATGAAAGACAATGCAAATTTCCCATGATCAACAATGAATCACACAATGTTTGATCATTGAATTTTGAACTGAACGATCAGTTGTCATTTCTAGAGTTTGGATCAATATTTGTAATGAAACAATGAAGGACTTGGATTTTTCGTAGAATCTTTATTATGAATTTTAAATCAGAGAAGTTATCAAATTGATTTTGATGAGACAGAGCGATTGAAGATCCCTTTGAAGTGGACGGTGACACGAAGAAAGTGATGCACATTGATGACTTGAGAACCAAATGTTGAAACATGATTGGCTGGGATAGTGATTTGACACTCTTGCTCTTTTAGAGGCGAGACAGCATCCACTTTTGCAAGAAGTTTCACAGTGATCTTCTCAATCGTCTTTGTCGACTCATTGCTGATACGAGCACATAGTTTGGCTGGTTTTCCTGGAAAAATAATCACACAATGGATGACATTACGGTAACAATAGAAGGTGATTAAAATTAATGCGTGCGACTAACGATATAATAAAATAGTAGCCATTGACATTCCAATTTTCGAATCGCTTTTTTAAATTCATGGAAAACCCGATTTTCAAACTTTTCGCGTCGGCTCCTTTAAATCAGAGCTAATGTTTACGGGTTCAGGACACTTTGTCAGGATTGAAATAAATATATTCGGATTCGGGACGCCGAGAGCTCTCAGATGAGTATAATCATGACTAGTTTCTAAGAGGAAGGTTGCGATGAGCAAAGGCTAGACAAAGGATGAGTAAATAAGTCTGGTCATGATTAAACTCATTTCGATGGAGAAAATAACCGATTATGATATTTCAATGCGCCTTTGAACTAGTATTAGCGCTAATTTATTCGTTTCAGTAATGATTACTCTAGTGAAAATCTTATTTTTTTGGATTAAAACTGACAGAGATTGAACTCATGACAGCGAGAATTTTCAAACGAATATAATTATGACTAGGTTTCGAAAAATTTGATAAATAATCCGAGATGGGCGAAGGTGAATGAAAACTAATCCAAACGTAAATACCTAAGGACTTTTTCGCTATGGAAAATGTTGTATTGCTATGGAAATTGTTGTTTTGCTATGGAAAATGTTGTTTTTCAAATATGAATGACTCACCTTTTTTATTTTTTTTTTTGAGAATCTTCGGTATTCTCGAGTAGATTACTAGAGAATAATGAGATAATAGTAAGATAATAATAATAATATAATAATAATAAGTTAGAAAAAATCAGAAATAGCCTCGATTCACGGGAAGCATTTGTAGTAACAATAAATGAACAAATCGGAGGAGAGAAGGGAAGAGCGAGAGAAAGAGGAACGGGAAGTGATCGTAAAACTATAAACAACGTGAGATGCAGAGGCTGTGAACACGTAGACAAATCGTGTAAAACGGAGAGAGGCACTACCGACGACGAAAGGAAAAAGAAGAAAAGAGTGCTGACGTTTTACATGTGGATAGAGAACAGTTCTCACGTCTCTTCCCAAATATCTCTTTTTCATGATCAGACCAGTTACTTTTTTTTAATTTGAAAAGTTTCTAGGTTCAGATGAATTATGACAATGTGATGTATGAAATGTTGAGCGTTTTCAAGTGAACATTTTATAAATCAACAAATTTTTAATTCCTTTTCTGACAATCGTTTTGGAGTTCGATACGATCGTTATATCTATAGAAAGGAATAACACATTTTTAAGCGTTTATATCTCGTTTCATGCTAGGAATGCGGGAAAAGTGTCAACATAAGAAATGTTGAGCGTTTTTGAATGAACATTTTATTAGTTAACAAGTTTTCAATTACTTTCTCGGGAAACGAGATATCCACTGACGTGGATACGTTAATCTGGGATGGGAACGCACGCGGTGGTTCAGTAAAACAAGGATTTATTGGCTAATCAAGTGAAACAAAGGGGAATGGGGACGGAATCAACAGGTGAATAGTTGTAATAAAAGGGTACAGAGACGAAGTAAGGCCTGGGCCTTTTATACTCCTCGAGCTGGTCCTTCGCTGGTCTTGTGACGTCTCGAGACCGTGGTCGCGGCGCCCTTCCTTATTCCTTAATTTGGGCGCCTCCGGTATCAAGGCCGTCTGGCCTTGCGCTGGTCATCTTCTTCTTCTCTTCTCCGAGTAAATCGCGTGTACTCTGGTCGCGATATTGGCGGCGGCGGCGATGGCTTAACGAAGAGGTCTGCCGTTGGGTCATCGGAAGAGTGGTGGTCTGCCATTGGGTCATTGGAAGGTTGGAGATCCGTCATTGGGTCAGTTGCGGTTGCGTGGTTTGCTTCCTGGGCGCTGCCGGTTGATTTCCGTGTATAGGGGGTGTCCTTCTTGGAGCCATGGTTGTCGTTGTCGTCGGCTCAGCTTGAGAGGAGGGGGGTTTCAAGTTATAAGGTTTCAAGTTTCGAAAGAAAATACCTGAAATTCCAATTAGAACAGAAGAGAGGATGGATGTAGGAATTTAATAACAAATGTAAGGGGAGGGGGGTATTGGAATATGACGGTGCATTCCCGTCATCCTCCGGCGCCCACGTTCTTAGGCGGCGGATATAAACTGTTTCTAGTTTATTGTTTTCTCCCTCTTTTTGTTTTTTAATCATGTTTCCTATTTATTTTCTATTGCTATTGGTCACTAGTTGTTGGTCAAAAAATGCTGTGCCCGATTGGAAACTGCTGAAGAATTGTTCCGGTTGTGATTTTTGTATGATTCTCGAAGGGTGAGAATTGAATACAGTAATTTTCTGCAATTAATTTTACAGGTATCCTGAAAACTTCTTCTGTGTGTTTAACGAGCGGGACATACCGTGTTATATTAGACGTGAATTTTATCCTTCTATAACTGGTGATTGTGATGTTTCCACTGTTGTTGTTTCAACTAATGCCGGACCAAATCTGGTTCCATTGGAAGTCTGCCGGCTGGGTGTCGGTAGCTAACTACTTTCGAGCCCGATATGGAAGGAACCTTGATGGTCGGGACTCCGTCATGGTTTATTTCGCGGGGTACCGCGAGGAGGATTTATTCCCCCTCGAGGTACTCCGCGTCGGAGTGCCACGTCCCAACTGAGATGTCCACGGCCCGACCGGCACCGCCTCTTCCTCTCCACGTCCCCTCTTTCATATCTTCTTTTCTTTTCGTTGATCGATGTTGTTCGGTATTTTTTTGAATAAAATTTCTTTTGTTGGAATGTTTTATTTTCATCAACAGTGTGTTACCACAAAAAGGGAAAGAAAAGGAAAACTGTTCTGGCTCAATTAAATGTTCTGGCTCAATTGGTCGCAGTGTTCGTCGATGAGTTCATCAATGTCGTTGTCTTGGATGGTGTGTTCCATTCCTTTTGGTGTGGCGTATCCTACTGGAAGTGAGGAAGGTGGATTTCCGCCATGCTTGCACATCGACTCGTGGTGTATTTCGTAGTTTATTCCACATTCTCTTTTGGTGCATAATTGCACTCTTTGGCGAAGTGCGTTGCATTTCACTGGGTGGTGGTTTGCTCTGCCGCAGCACAAAATGCATATTTTCTTGGCTTTGGCAATTTTCATCTTGTCTTTTCGAGGAACGTTGTTGCACGAAGTGGTGCTGTGGGCTTGGCGGCAGAAACCGCAGATTTGTTCGCGTGGTGGTGGCCGTCTCATTTGGCGGTTGGCTTGGTCCGTGATGGTCTTTAACTGCCACGTGACGGCCATTGCTCGAGCTTGCTCGTTAATGGAGGAGGCGAGTTCTTGGGACATGAGGTTCTGGAATAATTTGAATATTGTTATGTGGAAGCCGGATATGAGCGAGTATAATATGACGGAAGGGTTGGTACTAATGGTTTTGAAAATTAAAAAATTTCTTTAAAGCTGTCGGTTGAGATCATTGAAATGTTTGCAGGTTGGGGTATGTTAACGCCGGAACCGGCGTTTGTTGCTGAGTATACTCATGCATGCTGGTATACAGCATAAGTATATGAACACAGAGGAAATCAACATTCCAATGATCGCTAAGACAATTGGTACAGCTCCTTTCGTGATGGTGTTCCATATGGTCCATGGGTCTGGGATGTGCCAGGCATGGATCTCTGAAATAGTTTTTTCAGAATGGATAACTTGGTTTAAATACTCAAATAGCGTTGTCTGTGAGACATACGTCAGTGTTCCTTCAATTTTGTAAGGAATGCTTTTAGTTCCACACGATACAGTACACAAACCACTTGGGTGTGTCTGATTAAATTTCCTATGAATCTCATTCACGATTCCATTTTTGTCACAAGTAAGGATGTCAATAAAATCTCCTCCATCACAACTAAGTTTAGCGTGGGTTGGTTCTTTGGACTTACATGTGACGTTCTGGCTTGCTCCTTTCAGGCAGTTATAACACCCGGTATAAGGAGTCGTTTGTGTGATTGAGCAATCAATCTTTGACTCTACTACGTTACTGTGATAACTTTGCTCCATTACAAGTTGTATGTGGAACTTGTTATGTTTGGTTCTCAAAATTGGGATGTTGTCAGGCGAGAGTTTCATTTGGTATCTTTCGGTTATCACTGGTAAGTTATGGTGTTTATCATCAAACATTTTGTAGAGATCTGGGACTTTGCAGTTACATAGTGCTTCATCTCTTGCTAGGTTGCATGAACAGGTTTCTCTGTAGCGACAGTCTCCTGTTTCATCACATTCTAAAGGAAAATTTTCGTTTGATACGGCTGCTAATGCAACCTTATCTTTGTTTTGGATGAATCTTTTACCTAAGATACTTAGACCAGTTTCCTCGTTAATTTCTAACAGTCTGACTTTCAAGTTCAGCTCTTGCTCGTGGTTTTCACCGTACTTAAGGCTGATAGTTTTTTCGTCACCTTCGTTGATTAGAAAAAAGTGGTTATTAATTTCGTTGTTCAGAGTGGTGGTAGCAACGAAATTTATGGCTTCACTCCATGCCTCACAAGAATAAATTTCAAACATATCGTCCGTTGTCGGGACCGCATAAGTTCTATAAAACAGGCATCCTTCAGTGGGCAGGAGGCACTGACACCATAGTCCGCCACAACTGCTTGAGCAGTATGTGTGTCCTGGATATTTGTTTCCTTCCTTAAATTCTTCTAATTTAGAGTTAGGTCCAATATCTAGGCATT
Source organism: Caenorhabditis tropicalis (assembly GCA_016735795.1). NCBI lineage: Eukaryota > Metazoa > Nematoda > Chromadorea > Rhabditida > Rhabditidae > Caenorhabditis > Caenorhabditis tropicalis. Next base: position 1,058,757 of record CM028619.1, on the reverse strand, counting down.
TTCGATCTACACACTCTCCCATGCCATGACATCTTTTAGAGCTGTCGGCATGTACTGAGACGTTTTTTGTAAAAGTGATAGGTCCTTTCTGGCACTTTCTCAAGTTATAATTCACTGTCAGTTTTAGTTTAAAAATGACGTTGGCTTCTGATGCCACGTGAAGGCATATAGTTTTCGTTTGAGGGGTGAAAAATATATCCTCAGTCTTTTCAATTCTACAAATTCCGTTTTCGTTGCACGTGGTTTCCTCGTGCGTTATTGGATAGGTTGAGTCGCATACATCTGCCGCGGCAGATGTTATCAATAGGAAAATTGTTGCGATGCTAATCACTGATAGAGGAGGGGTTGGTGTTCGGGACTGAGTTTTTTCGATTCTCAAAACTTCGGTGCCCTCTTCTTCCACCGTGGTGACTTCGAAAGTTCGTGTTCTGCGATTAGGAGTATCTAACAAACTTTGTCGAATTCTTTTTGTATTCGGGTTCGTTCGTGACGACCTATATCTTTCCGGTTTTCGCAGTCTATTTCTCCAATTTCTCACTGTCGCCAATTTTCTGTTGGCTCGTGTGCGAAATGGAATTTCTATTTCTTCTATATCCGTGTCGTCGTTTTCTCTATGACAACAGATAGTAGAATGGATTTTTCACAAAAGTTGCACCAGCAGCACATAAGTTTGAATAATTTCCATAATTTCTTTCTGTGGATACATAGCGAAATTATTTTCATCAAAATTGCCAACAGTAATATAACTATTCCTATTGTCACTTTAGGGTGACATTGAGAATTAAACAGGAATCGAGTGCAAAAGATGCAGTCAAAGTATTTTACAGCTTTCCAACAGTAGTCGGTGGCTGGGCATATTTTATGCAAAATAATTGACCTATTTCCAATGGACTTTTTCCAATGGACCGTATGTCTATGCAGGGTAAATTCTGGGGAATTAAGACTTCAGTTAGTTGTGATTTAGTCAAAATGTCATGATCACACCAATTTTCGGTACATACCGAGTTCGTGTGATTAGTCATATTTTCATCGTCTATCAGATTTACGCCTTGTTTAGTGCATTCTATGCGAGACTTACTTTTATGGTTCTCGTGGAACTGAAGGGTCGATGTCGTCGTTTCCCACTGTATGGTAGGGTTTTCTGTGGGTGTTGTTTCTGCTTGTCTTGTTGTTGACAATGTAGTCGCTGAGCGTTTTTGTCCTTCAATTTTGGGAAACTCTCCCCGCTACTGCTTGCAGCGGATTGGTGGGGGTAGTGGTTTCACTTATGTCTGAAATTGACTGTCTCAAGGGTCTTGGTTTAACCGAAGTGGTTGTTTGTTCTGTACTGGTTGGTTTTCTAGTAGTGGTCAACTTACTTGTAGTAGCTGTAGTTGCAGTACTAATTGTTTCTGGTCTGGTTTCCGTAGTGGATTGCCATTCCGATGTTGTGTGCGGAGTTCTCCGATGGGTGGTGTGCTCGGACACATGAGTCGAAGTAGTCGTAGTACTCTTTTGAGTGATTCGTTCGGTTGTTGGGACTGTTGTGGATTCTGTAGTCGTAGTTGGTTTTTTGGTTTTCTTACGGGTTGTCGTACTTGGTACAGTTACCTTAGTTGGTTCGGTCGGGCTTGTAGTTGTTGGAGAAGTTGTTTTGCTCTCATAGTCATCCAGTTGCAATCCGCTCAGTGAGTTTCCGTTTGTTGCTGTATCAGCGGGGTTGCATGATGCTAGTCCGATCAACGCAAAGATAAACACGTAGAGAAAAAGATTCCAAAGGTTGAAGTGTGGATTCTTTCCTAGGTGGTGCTGTCTGAGATTTTCGGTTTGAACAACAGTTTTTGGTCTTACTGGTGCTTTTCGTACCAAGTTTATTTTGGTTTCAAGTGGCGTCTCCTCTTCACTTTCCTCAATTTCTCTGTTTTGAGGTCTTAGTTCTAATGGTATAATCAATCTTAATGGTCTTGTAACTTCTATAGTTTTGTACGGTTTGTAAGGGAGAGTGCCGTCTCTCGCCTTTCTCTTTTGAGTGGTTCTGAGACGGACAGATCTTATCTCTCCATCTCGCCCTTTCATTAGTTCTGTGATGATCCCCATTTTCCATTTTTGGCGGGGCGATTTATCATCCTGGAGAAGTACTACTTCTCCAATCATTGGTTTCACTAAGTTAGAAATTGCTCTATTAGGCTGTGTATAGGACTTAAAGGTCTTAAGTTGGTTTATGTAGTCTCTACGAAAAACTTCCCAAAAGGCTTTTACATGTTTTTTGACTTCTCTAAAGTTAGCTGTATACTCAGCGTATTCGTCTTGAAGTCCATCTTCATTGAAAGTGGGGAAATAGAATTTCGGTGAGATTATGTCACAAGGTCTTAAGATTTGCGCGTCTTCGCTATTTTCGTCAATATAAGTTAACGGTCTTCTATTGATAAGACTTTCGCACTCAATCATTAACGTTTCAAAATCTTTAAGCTTATGAAGATTGTTTCCTAGTCCATGTTTTAATCCCTTTTTAACACTTCCTACGAGTCTCTCGTAAAATCCTCCCTGCCAGGGAGATAGTGCGGTGTTGAAATACCATTTGACTCTTTTATTGGTCGTTTCTTTTTCAAGAATATTCAATTTCTTTTCGTCAATTTTACTAAAGATGAGCTCCGAAAATGTTTCATCATCTCGTTCAGAATGTCTACTCAGAATTTCTGACGTAAGTTTGAAGGTTGCGGCATTGTCTGAGGTGATGGTTTCGGGGTATCCGCGTCTACTCATAAAACGGGACAGCGCTAGCAAGAATTCATCTGTTGACAATGTATAAGTTCTCTCTAGGTGAATAAGTCTAGTTGTAGCGCACGTAAATAACGCTATGTAAGTTTTTTCTTCTTCCGAAGAATTTTTTACAAAGGTTCTGAATGGACCCATGAAGTCAATTCCAATGTGCTGGAATGGTCTACTTTCGGTAGTACGCCTTTCTGGCAAAATACCTGGTGGAACCTCTCGAAATGCATGGTTATTCATTTTTCTGCATGTTATGCATTTTTCGAGTTCTTTTTGACGACACTTCTAAAACTAGTGCCAGAATATTTTTCCATTAAAAGTCCTAAAGTGGTCATTGGTCCAGCATGAAGATTATTCCTATGTAAACTTTGGATGATCAGTTTAGTCAGATGAGACTTATTTTTTAAAATAGGAATTTTCCTTATCTTGTACTCTGCTATGCTGGTATACAATTTGGTCGGAAGGTGAATTTATGTTATCTTTGTCTCGAAACTGGTTTTCTTTGAGGTTTTCGACTATCTCATATATTCTTTGATTGTTCCTGATCAAAAGTTTCGTGGCTAAATTCATTTCATCCGTTTTTGGGGTTCCAATGAAGGTTTTTGGGTAGTGACGCAGTTCGGGGAAATTAAGTTCGAATTTTAATTTCTTTTCTTTGCTTAGTTTATTGTAGATAGATTGTGTTCTGGAGGAATCTCAATAGGTAAGAAGTGATTCTGGTGACCATTTCTAGGTTATTAATTTTTTCTAGAGGGATGATGTCACTTTCGTTTTTGACCGAGGTTTTAGACTGCACCGTCATAATGGCGTTATTGATGGTTTCGGAATTTTTGGAGGGGTTGTCAACAATTAGTGAATTGTTTTCTTTTTTGCTTGGGTGATCTGGGCAATCATCATTGGCTAGCCATGCCGGTCCTTTGAACCAGTTGGTTTGGTAAAGTTCTTCTTCAGAGTCACAGCCACGAGTAATGTGGTCTGCTGGGTTCTGATCAGTAGGTACATGCATAAGCGAAATATGCATGGACTCTTTGGCTTTCTTAATTTTTTCTAAAGTTTTCCATATTTCTCGGCATCTATTTGCCACGTATTGTGGGAGTTTTTCTCCTCTAATACTGGCGTGGTTTTTGATTTGAGCTAAGGCTATATAGGAGTCTGAGAAAATTTCGATTTTCTCAACACTGATGTTCATTTCCTCTAAAGTATAGTCAAGAAGTCTAACTCCAATCAAAATACCTAAAAGTTCAAGTTTCGGAATGGTCAAATTTTTGTTTTTTGGTGCGATTCTTTGTTTCGCCGTTATCAAATGGATGTCGAACTGATTATCTCTCGGTATCTTCACATACACACATGCGCCGTATGTATGTTCAGACGCGTCAGAGAAGACAGCGACTTGAACCGGTTTGGTCGTGTCCAGATTTTCGATATGGCGTTTGAACTTCAACTTTGAACTTTCAATTTTTTCACGGTAATGTCTTATCCTATCCACTATTGCAGGATCGACTATGTCTAGCCATTTGATGGAATGGTCAGAGATATCTCTCAAAATCAGTTTTCCTTCAAGGTATAGGGGTGCAAAGTATTGAGCAGGATCGAAAATTAAAGTAATTTCACCCACGGCTCTTTTCTTTGTCATTCTGAAATTTTTCAGAGTGCTCGGTTCGAATTTTGGTTTCCTGACCTCTAAAGTGTCAGTTTTGAGGTCATACAGGTACCCTAACATTTTGACATTGTCTAGGTTCGTAGCTCTATCTTCGTCTTTGATAAAGCTTTCTGGGTGGTTAACGCAAAATTCGCGTATGTTCATACCGATGCTTTGAAAGAATTTTTTCACGAGCTCGTAGGTTTTTGGTAGGCTATCGAAATCATCGGTGAGTAGGAACATATTGTCCACATAACACATTTTTTCGATAGCTGCTTGAAGCTCTTTTGGCGCATTTGCTTGCCTGGCCCCATAGATGATAGACATTGATAGCAAGAATGGTGAGCAGTTAACTCCAAAAGGAAGATTTCTAAATCTCATATAACGCAAATTTGAAGGTTTCAAGTCTCCCTCAGGATCCTTTAACCATACAAAACGTAGGGCGTCCTTATCCGTTTCGTTGACTTCTACCGCGTGAAAAGCCTTTTCGATGTCACCACTGAGTAAGTATTTGCCTAGTCTCAATCTCAATGTGACTCCAAGTAAGTTAGGAATCAAGGATGGTCCTTGATGAAGAGCGTTGTTTAAACTAATTTCGCCTTTCCTCTTACTGGACGCGTCGAAAACAGTTCTGACTTTCGTGGTGTTGCTGTTCGTGTTGTACACTAGTCCGTAAGGAATAAAGAATCCGAGATCCGGATCGTTATCTATTTCTTCAATGATATTGCTTTTTTCCATAGTCTCAAAGTTCTCAATAAGTTTTTTCCAAGCTTCGGTATTTCTTGATGAGTTGAATTGTTGCCTAAGTCTACAGATAGCGACTGATCTATTGTTGGCCAATTTCTCTTTCTGGCCTTCTTTCCAAGGTAGTGAAACGATAATACGTTTGGTTTTCTCGTTTATTTTACCGTTTTTTCAAAATTAGCAATGACTTCCTCGTCTGAGGGGTCATTCAGCTGATCGGTGATACCGATATTACTTATCTCAAAGTATTCTTCTAAATTTTTCTCGGTGAAACTTTCTCTTATCGGAGATTTCATTTTCGCGATAAGTGCGTGTGTACTACTAGAAGATCTATCTTGTTTTGCCACAGACGACTGATCCAATCAGCGTCGAAACAATAAATCTTCCGGAAGGAAGTTTTTCCTTCTCTTCTTTGACAATATCCCAAAATACATCTAGTCCCAGTAAAGCTACTGCTTTGGTGGACGCGGTAATGTTTGCTATTTCAAAGCAACTATTTGCAATGTACTTTTGGTCTTCGTAGGTCAAGCTAATTGGATCAAATAGATCCGTGATTTCGGGGAAAGTTAGGGCCTCGACTTTAATAATTTTTCCGGTGGGTTGGTTTGAGACTATCTCAAGTAAAACCCTATTAGAAACAATTGGTGTTGGGTCCTGACCGAACACGCAAATGTTTATTTCTAAATCTTTCTCTAAGATCTTTAATTTGCTTTCTCAGCGAAGCTAGATAATACGAAGGATTGATCTGCTCCTGAGTCTAGGAGTACGGGTATTTTTCGGTTTCCTCACCTACTACGATTGGTGCGTTAGCAACCATTAGTGAAGTTTCGTGCGAGCTAACTTTATAACTCTTTCGGTTTTGGTTTGACTGACCTGGTTTCTTTTTGTATCCGTTAGTGTTTTGTTGCCCATTCTGGTTTTTCTGGTTGTTGTCACTCGATGATCCGTTATTCGAAGTGGGCTTCTGAGTTTCCTGTGAAGATGGATTCTTCGGTTTGTCGTGTGACGGGTTTCTGAAATTTTCAGATTTTTGGTGAGGGTTTTTTTGTGAGCCTTGCTTGGCTAGGTGTGGGTTTCTTGGGCAGAGAGCGTAGTTGTGCTTTTTCTGGCACGTCCGACATCCGTCGTATCTACACTCGTTTACTCTATGCCCGCTGTTCAGACAGATGAAGCATAAGTTGTTGCTTTTAGCATGATTACGCCTATCTTCTAGGGTGCGGACTGTCAAACACTCTGAAGTAGAGTGATTCTTTTGGCAAAATCTACATTTGCGCGGTTTTTGCTGTGAATTCTTCACTGCATAGACATTCGTGTCTTCTTTTCCGGATACGTGTGTAGCGTTTTGTGCTGACTCCTCAATCGTAACGATAGTGTCTAGCGCCTCTAGCAGTTCGGTAGTGTTCTTTGGTTTTGTTCTTAGAACTTCAATCAGAATTGGTCTAGGAATCTTCGATTTGATCACAGACTGGAAATTCTGCGTTTCAATTTCTCCATGAGTTTTTAAGCTATTAATAATAGCATAAAGCTCGTTATGGAGTGCTCTTAAACTTTTGGGGGTCTCTTTTGCCATAGAGATTTTGGTTAATTTACCCCATAAGTAATCGTACTGCTTTTCTTTTGAGCCGTACATGGCTTCAAGTCGTTTTACAGCTAAGTCGAGCTGGGTACCATCAGTGTAGTAAGGTCTGATCAGGTCGAGTGGTTCGCCTGTCAGATGATTCCTCAAAATGTTGTGTTTGCTGACCTTGTCATACTCGTCATTTTCTAACACGGAGGGTTTAAAGATCATAAAAAACGCCGACCATTCTGCGATGTTACCGTCGAAGACAGGTAATTTCACATGTCTCTGGTGGAGCGTGTTTTAGTTTCGGTGCTGAAACTGTTCACTGTGGTGTTGGTATTAGCCTGAGATCTCCTAACAAACGCCGTGTTCATGTCCACGATGTTGGTGTGTTTTCTCTCAATGATGTGATAAGTAGTCGCGCCTATTGGTCTCTCTTTATGTGCCAATGCCATCTCATTGATCTTATCATGCCGGTTTTGCAATTTTTTCTCAAGATCGTGAACCAATTCGATAATGGTTGCATGAGATTCAGTGATTTTCTCGATGGTGTGTTTTACTTTTTCTGTTAATACGGTTCCGGTTGGGGTCTCGTAAAGGTTTTCTAAGGTAATTTGGTAATTATTCAAATATCCCTTATACTCGCCTCGGTATTTTTCGAGATCTGCCTTCAGTTTGACCCCATATTCGAGTATGTATACGTCTATGGGTTGGTCTGCCTCTGCCGCGAGGGTTTCGGATGGGATCAACCTCAAATTTTTGTTGATAGTTGTTTTAAGACCATTAACCAAAAGCTCTTGTAGGGAAGTGATGTTTTCTTCCCAGTTGGCAACATCCTGTATGGTGACAGACATTGTTGCTGAGGTTTGAGGTATTGAAGCACTTGTACTGTTGAGGTACAATGAATATGACACGCCAATATCACTTTTCAGAAAAGTAATGTATAACGGGCGACTCTAGCGACACCAAAAGTGTTCTCGAGTACCTGGCAAGGCCGGTGCGTAAACTCACTTGAAATCCGATGGTCCTCGTCGCGTGTGGTCGATGCACCAATGTGATATCCACTGACGTGGATACGTTAATCTGGGATGGGAACGCACGCGGTGGTTCAGTAAAACAAGGATTTATTGGCTAATCAAGTGAAACAAAGGGGAATGGGGACGGAATCAACAGGTGAATAGTTGTAATAAAAGGGTACAGAGACGAAGTAAGGCCTGGGCCTTTTATACTCCTCGAGCTGGTCCTTCGCTGGTCTTGTGACGTCTCGAGACCGTGGTCGCGGCGCCCTTCCTTATTCCTTAATTTGGGCGCCTCCGGTATCAAGGCCGTCTGGCCTTGCGCTGGTCATCTTCTTCTTCTCTTCTCCGAGTAAATCGCGTGTACTCTGGTCGCGATAATAATCGTTTTAGATGTGACACGGTTTGATTTGAGTAGAAAAAAGCAAGCAAGACAATCAAAACGTATCCGCACTGAATCTATTTTCAGCGAATTTTTCTTTTGAAGAGTCAAATTTTGAAAAAAGTGAGTGAATAACAGTGAGAGTGGGCGAGTATGGAAGAAGGTGGAGAAAATGAATTGTTCGAGAAAAAATAGAGAGTAGTGTCTTGAAAACAAGATTCATCCTTTATACACTTCATGATGAACATTTATTAATACCGTTTATTTTCTACTCAAACCGTAAATCAACAATGAATCAAATTTTTCAGAACTTATTATATAACAATACTATTGAACCAAACTTCGACTGAATTCATTTTGAATCAAATAAATGATTAAAAAATAATAGTAAAAAAAACAAAAGGCTGGAAGGGACCTCCGCAGACTGGCACCATTTCTGCTACTCAATGCGCCTTACGCTGCTGAGTTGGCTAGCGGAGACGTGAATGGGAGGGTATTGGAAGCGAACCCAGTCCTCCCGAGGCTCAGAAGACAGGTGCGTTACCGACTGAGCCATTCACGTCCCCTGAACCATCGATAGAGTGCGGCATAGATATTTCGGTGGGAAGAGGGGGGGGAAAGGAGAGGGGAGAACAGAGGAGAGAGGAGAACAACAGTGAGAGTGGGCAAGAATGAAAAAAGGTGGAGAAAATGAATTGTGTAAAAAATGAAAGAAATTAGTGTGATTGTCTTTTGTCTCTTAAGCAAAACTATCTTAGACAAATTCCTATCTGCATCTTTTTATTCAACGGCATGTCTAATCTGAAAGTATTTTATCTGTTTTCTGACAAGTTCATCTGATTTGAGCTCAAAAAAACCATAGTTAAATAAGATATTTCTAAACAAATACGTCTAAGAGATGAACTGCAGATGTTTCCGATGATGCTAACATTGCAGAAGTGAGACTGAATTTTGGTGATATTTAGGAGAAATTAAATTTAGACCTTAGAAATTGACTCAGAATGGAACTGAAGATTGGAAAAACAATTATCCACAGTCTAAGAGATTCTTGTGCATCCGTGCCTGGAAGTCATTTCCTAGGAGGATCTCGCGAACGCAGACACAAAGTCGTGGTTCTTACAAAAAGTGCTTGGATAGGAAGAAGGGTCCCGATTTTGGAGTCTTCCTATATTTTTAATATATTTTGAGATATATGTTTTATTGTACAGTAAACGTTTTCCAGTAGGGATCTGTTGTAGGCGTCTGTTTTCCAGAAAGTATCATGTAAAAAGAAAATAAGACCAGATCTTTAACTTTTATTCAACTAAATTCATAAAGATTAAGCTATTCTTGTCTTTTTGAACTTTGATGTACCCGTCTTCTAATTCTATTGCCATTCCTCGTCTATTTACTTCCTCTTCCACTCTCTATGTCATACACCTGTAAATTGATTCTTTTTATAAATGAAAAAAGGAAATCACTTACAATTTACACGTCTCAAAAATCTCAGATCCCCTCTTCGCGTACTCATCTGCGGCGTAGACTATTTTCGGAAGCGACACGATCGTAGTGGACTTCTGATGAGCACACGAGAAGGCAGCGAGGAGACGAACCAGCTCGTCGTTCGATTTGAAGACAGATTCGTTGATGAGTGTATTGACGATTATAGGCTGAAATAGGTAAAATCAATGGAAGCTGGTAGTTTTGAAACTAAAATAGCATTGTCGCCAGAACCAGGTGATCTAACTCTTATGGCTTGAACTACAGTTTTTCACCGTCTGACTAAATAACTAAAATAAAATGAAAAACTCACCCCCACAGTCCTTTTCCTCTTTCATTTTTCTTCTTTTTTCGTTGTCGTTTTTATTTTTTTTCATTTTTTGGATGAACCCTGAAAAAGTTATTTCGTTTCTCATTATGGATTTATGGTATGCCTCACATTTTTACAACATTGATTAATGATTACTGAATAAAATATATAGTAAAGCAGAAAAAATCAAAAAAAATAGAACGTATAGCACTCATCGTTCTTTCAAATACATTGTGAATGAAAACTCCAGCCGACCTAACTCGAAGAAACACAAGAGAGACGCAGGCACAGAAAGCTTTCAGCACACATTTTATTGCTTGTTGTTTTGCAGTTTTTGACGTAAGAGAATCGAAACGAAGCGAGATAGCAAACTAAATAAAGAGACGCCGCGTCCTTGTCGTTTTCAGTGAGAATATGCGCCATCTCAGAAGATACATAGTTTGTTGACTTTTTGATCGAAAAACAAGAGGTGTAGGTGAGAGAATTCATCATTTTTTAATATCTCTATTGCGAAGCGAGATGAATTCGACTGAAGTTGAATGACGGGGGTACCGATCCATCAGAATAAACACGGTAACTGTTCAATCACGTTTTTCTAAAATTTGTGTGAAGTACTCCATGCAATTACTTATAACTAACGGGATCAAACAGTCGATTATTTTCTCGATTATCACTTCGATTATTTTGAATGGATTAAGTATATTTTATCTCGTGAAACTACCATTTTAGCTTGTACTAAAAGAAACTCTCCCCTCATACACTTTTACGTTTTAAGATATCAAAAACCGAATAATGGAATCCTCTCACCTACACCTTCAGTTTTTCAAACAAAAAGTCAACAAACCATATTGTGAGATGACACATACTTTTCCAGAAAGCGAAACCGACGCCGACACTCTTCGTTGAACCTTCTATCTCGTTTCATCCCGATTCTCTTATGTCAAAAACATACTATAGGTACCATATACTGTAGGCTTTTTTTCTTTCCTAGTAACAAAAAACAGTTTTTTTTCAATTTTCATGATTTATTTGGAAAAGCACAACAAAAAACAATTAATCTTCCTAATTTCTTGCTCTTCGAAAGTCCAACATTTGGATTGAAAACAAACTTCAACGTAGCCACCTGGAAAGCCTCTATCCGATTGGTTGCAGGTCGGAAGAGCAGCCATATAAAACATCTCATAGTTTTTCGAAGACGTCAAATCCCCTCTTCGCGTGCTCGTTAGCTGACTCCCATTTTCCTTTTTTTTCCTTTTTTTGAATGAGTCCTGAAAAAAAATTTTCTAAATTTTATTACGAATTTTTCGGTTCACGTGGCAATAACCTAACAATGAAATCTTCGAAATAGTTAAAATTTAATATTTAGTTTCTAAGTTTTCTCACTAAAATGAAACAAAGCTACAAATAAAACCTACAAGGGAAAAGCGAAACTCACATTTTTTTTAAACAATTGAATATATATATTAAATAAATAGTAATTCAGAAAAATCAAACTGGAGAAACTAAACATGAAATTTAGTTTCATCCTCAAAATAAGACACCTATGCACGAGGGTCTTTTCAGAAACATTGTGAATGAAAAACCCTGACCGGTCGGCCTTGAAAAAAAGCGAGAGAGACGCAGGCATAGAAAGCTTCCAACACACATTTTTGCTTCCAACACACTGTTTTGCAGTTTTTGACGTAAGAGAATCGAGACGAAACGAGATAGAAGGCTGAATAAGGAGAGCCCGCGTCCTTGTCGTTTTCTGTGAGAATATGCGTCACCTGGTAAGATAGATTGTTGTTCTTTTTATCAGAAAACCCGAGGTGTGAATAAGCAAACATTGATTGTTAATGTATTAAGATTAATGTATCAGACTCCACATATTTTTCTTCCAAAACTTTGAGATCAGTTTATTTCTCCTGGAATATAGAGTTCAGGAATTTATAGTACCTTTAAAAGGTTTCTCGTTATAGCTTATGATAAAATTTTAGCCAAGGCTATGGCAATGGTTCCACTAGTTGACAGTTTATTGATAAAGATTAAGGTAGCCGAGATATGGGTGTTTTCCGGAAGAAGTGATTAAAAGAGTGCAGAGAAAAGGGTTCCCTAAGAAAACGGCTTTATCTCCCTTGTTAGTAGAGATATCAAATATATTCTGCACATTTCATTAATTGACAGTTTATTGATAAAACCATACGAACACACACACACACACACAGAGACAAAGAGGCGGGGGAAGGGGCCTATAAAATATCGAGTCACCAGAGAAATCATTAAAAACATTCGGGATAGGCATCATTGCAATATTTGGAACCGAGGGAAAAAGGATACGGTATAGAAGAGGTGGCGATATATGTGGAACGATGAGAGAGGCGATAGAATGAAACATAATATAAATCAGGTAGACTACGGTAGATGTATACCAAAAAACCAGAAATATAAGAATAATTGGGATACGGTATGAAGGAAGTGAAAAGGATACGGTATGAAGGAAGTGGAAAGGATACGGTATGAAGGAGGTGGCGATATATGTGAAAAGGGTATTAGAAGAAAGGTCAGAGGGCATGGCTAGAGTATACGGTAGAATAGGGAAGATTGAGGGAAGACCTATCCTTCTCTTCTTTTCTTCTCGCTTCCCATCCATTCTCCAGTGTCCCCACATCGTCTCTTCCTCTGAGCCTTCGACTCCTCTCCTTCGACCATCTCTTCCTTAACCTCCTCGACATTCCAGAAGCGCTCCTCATTTGCCATTGCCTCACGAAGCTTTTCCTTGAGATATCCTGAAAAAAAGTCAGCTTAGTTTATAGATGGTAGCTTATAAGCATACCGTTTTTCATTTCCAATTGGGAAATGATCTTGTTTGAAGCTGCCGGCTGCATCGCAATGAATTGCTCGAGCGCTACCTTCTCGTCACGAGCAATTTTTCCTGCCCACTCGGTGTCATTAATCCAAATCTCCTGGAGAGTCACTTCTCTCTTCAGTACCTTGACTCGGCTCTCCAGAGCCTTTCCACGAAGCTCAGATTCCTTTAGCTTCGATTCATTGGATGCCTCAGAGTCCAGACGCTTCTCTTTGGATACCTTGAGGTCTTTGAGCGTCTTGATGATCTTGGACTTCTCTCCTGGAAAGTATAACTGAGAAACCTATGGTACCTTTGAAACTCACTTGAGGCTATCGATTCATCAACCAGGGCTGTTAGAACCAGCTTAATCGGCGTCTTGTCTCGGTTCAAAGCTCCAAGATCCGTGGTTGAAGGAAGATCTTTTGGGACGGCAGTGTCATTAATCCAAATCTCCTGGAGAGTCACTTCTCTCTTCAGTGCCTTGACTCGGCTCTCCAGGGCCTTTCCACGAAGTTCAGATTCTTTTAGCTTTGATTCATTGGACGCTTGAGACTCCATACGCTTTTTCCCGGAACTTTGGAATCCTTTCGGAGTTTCTTGATGATCAGTGTTTTCTTTCTGGAAAATATAAATAAGGAAATTATAATATAATACCTTTAATACTCACTTGAGGCTGTCGGTTCATTTACCAGGGCTCCTAGAACCATCTTCACCAGCTCCTTTCTTTGATCCGAAGCTCCGAGATCTTTGGTTGACAGGAAGATCTTTTGGGACGGCAGTGTCATTGATCCAAATCTCCTGGAGAGTCACTTCTCTCTTCAGTGCCTTGACTCGGCTCTCCAGAGCCTTTTCACGATGCTCAGATTCCTTTAGCTTCGATTCATTAGATGCTTCAGACTCCATTTGTTTTTCTCCCGGAACTTTGGGATCTTCTCGGAGCTTCTTGATGATCAGTGGTTTTTTCCTGAAAAATAAAAATCAGAAATGTATAATATGTTACCTCTGGAACTCACTTCAGGCTGCCGATTCATCAACCAGGGCTGCTAGAACCATCTTCATAAGCTCCTTGTCTTGGTTAGACGCTCCGAGATGCTTGGTTGAGAGACGATCCTATGCGACGGTTGGACGCTTCAGAGTCCAGACGCTTTTCTTCGGGAACCTTGAGATCTCCTGGGAGCTACTTGATGGTCATTGTTTTTTCTCCTGGAAAATAGAATTTAGGAATCTAAAATACCCTTGAAACTTACTTCAGGCTGCCGATTTATCTACCAGGGCTGCTAGAACCATCTTGATCAGCTCCTTGTTTTGGTTCGAGGCTCCGAAATCATTCGTTGAGAGAAGATTCTTCGGGACGGTAGTATGACCACTCGCAAAGCCCTCGGCAGATGATCCATTGACTGAACAATTGATTTTGGTTTCAGCAAAACCTTTTGTGTGGCCTGTTGGTCCAATTGTAGCCGCTCCTTCAACAGAACCTCCTTGGCTAATGATTTAACAAAGGAAACATTGGTTCCTTTCGCAGCAACGATCAATTATTGGTTTGACACTGAGCTGAAAGTCAAGAAAAATGAACGGAAATATAAAAGAAACGAACAGAATACAGAAAGAGAACCACCTATACCCCAAAACCAAAAAATCAATAGAAAGAGGGTGTAGAAAAACATGCGACAGAGGTCACCCAATGGGAGAAGTCATCTGGGTCTCGACACGAAAAGAACGCGGGTGGGGGGGGGTCTTCTAAAGGGACACCTGCTAAAAAGCGGACGGGCGGGCGGGCGGAGTGTCGTTGCAATGTCAAGAGACTCCTGGGAAGGTGTAGTGAGGTGCAGAAGGATTTCAATAGAGTTAATGAAATTTATGTCAACGGATAATCAAAACAAATCTTTGAACAAAGTTGAAGAAAAACTGAAAAATAATCATTTTCTCGATATATTGTTCTTTTTCGAAATTCCGAACGGTTTCTCTTTCTTGGTTTTCATTAGAAGTTCAGTGACATTCTACTGTAGAACTCTATAAAAATTTCTATTTGATTTTCGGATAGATCATCTCGGCTGATATTTTTTAACAAACTTTCCAACCCAATATTTCTGATTACTAATTTTCTTAACTTTGGATATTGTCTCAGTTGCCAGTAGAGCTATCAAAAAATGGTCAACTAACAAAATTTTTGTTTTAGTATTATAGATCACTCTTTCTTGCAAGTTGATAACTCTAATAAGAACAAAGGTATCGACGGTCAAAATAAGACCTTTACTCACAGAATCCCTAACTTTTTTCATATAAATAAAATGAATATGGTTATATGCACTAATCCTCCTGTACTAATCTTGGCTCTTTTCTTGATGTAAAAACTTCGAAAAATTAATAAAGATCCTGCGGATTTAGTGGATGAAATTGTTTTTGGCTATTTTCCTCGACACTGCTAATTACAAATGTATCACGTCATGTCATCTTTTTTGAAAATTTCGATGTTGAGGTCTAGTGATGAATTATTGTTGTTATATTGACTCAAATAATACAATAAACTAACGTCACATTTTGAAATACTTAGTAATGTTTTGTCCCGCGACCCGAGTTAATAATAATGCTTTGGGTTTACTTAGCATTCGTTGATCAGAATGATAAAAGAATAAGAGATAAAAGCGACAATTAAGAATACAAATCACCTCACCTTTCACTAGACCATGTCCACCACAACTTCCTTTTCCTTCCATCCTCTGCACCACGACGAGCGATGGGCGGAGCCATCTGGTACGGTCTGTGCAACTTTGAACAGGGTGGCAGCTCAGACAACATAGATC
Source organism: Caenorhabditis tropicalis (assembly GCA_016735795.1). NCBI lineage: Eukaryota > Metazoa > Nematoda > Chromadorea > Rhabditida > Rhabditidae > Caenorhabditis > Caenorhabditis tropicalis. Next base: position 1,043,250 of record CM028619.1, on the reverse strand, counting down.
TTTGAAAGTTTCTGAAGAGTTTTTTGTTTTTGAAGTTTTCGAAATTAATACCCATTTTTCATCTTAAATCATTTTATTTCACAAAAAACATAGACTAGGAAGAAATAGCAAAATTGATATTGTAGTAAGAAATAATAGTTCAAGTCTAGGCAGCAATAATAGACACTATCATGATTTGGATAGCAAAAAACTAGTTTGAAAGCATCGAAAAAAGCCGAGAGAAAATTGAAAAAAAAACCGAGAGAAAATTGAAAAGAGCCAAAAAAAATACATCAAGGAGAAAGATTTGGAGCCAAGAATTTGTTAGTGGTCGAAGCAGTTGTAGAGATGATCGATGTTTCCCTCCATCCAATCCTGGCAATCGAGCATCCAAATGAGAACACGCACAACAGACTTGTACGTTTTTCCATCACGCTTAATATGCTTCTCCCTGGCAGCCTCCTCAATTCTCATCTAAAAATAAAAAAACTAAATTTTGATTTTCTTTTCACTTTGAAAACAAATGAAGAAATTTTATAGAAACTTACCGCATTATTCTCGGCAGCGCTTTCGGGCATTCCAGGAGTGTTGGTACCCTGATGGTGATTGTCAAAACTCATCATATCATTATTGAATGTTGGTTCTGGTTCGATAAACTCTTTCATCTTGCTTGGAGGAGCTTTGGAAGTTGAGGGATTTTCAATGAGCTAAAATGAGCAATGGTATACTGTACAATATAGACTCCAGGGAGAAAAATGTTATTGAAAAAACTCACTTGGGGCTTGATAGCCGGTTTTGAGTACATTGTCATGATTATCAGAGGCGCCTTCGATTTCGCTTTCGTCTGTCTGGCAATTAGTTTCTTGTTTTTATTCTCACGTTGCGGTGTCATAATTTCACGTTTGCACAGAGAAGCTGTTCGTGGGCGTGGGACAATCTGAAAATAGCAAATTTTAATTGTAAGCATTCTTCATTTGAACTGATGACGCTGAGCATCATTCGAAAACAAACTTACCCCCAGCGAAAGTTCAATACTCGACAAGTAGTCTGATGGAGCCTTTCCGGAAGTCGGTTTAATGCTCATTTTGAACACTGAAAAGTTTAATCTTAGAAACTGTAGCAGGTATCCAAAAGGCACAAAATGTGATTCACCACGTCTAACAAACAGAATAAAAGTCAACAAGCGTTTAATAGGAAAAATCTAGAAAAAACGAAAAAAAATACTCGATTGGGTGGGAAGGCTAGGCCTGTCACCAAACAGAGAGAACGAGTGGGGTCCGCAAGTGTACGTAGTGGTGTTTGCACACCATGTGCGAGAAGTTACGCCCTTCTTTCGTTAGCTATATACGGTAGGTAGAAATAGAAACAAAAAACTTGGAAGAAGGGATAAGAATTGATACAAAATTTTGAAATATGAACATTTAGAAGAGATTGTTAAGAAAAACTGTTCACAAACTTGTTTGAAATGTTGATATACTCGGAGCACCAATTTTGACTTTTAGTTGCTGATGTTAACTTGTTACAGATAATGTGAAAAAAAGAAAAATTGGCTTGCAAAGAGACCACTTGTTTTTTAAAAGCGCCGAAAAAAGAAAACCTTTGAGAATTTGAATGAAATGATCTCTCACAAATCTACAGAAAAATCTCTCACAAATCTACGGAAGATTAGTCCCCCAAGTTCAAATATAATGTATGGTATTTGTCAACTACCGTACTTTTCATTGAAAAAAAGTTCTGGATCCTCATTGTTTATTGCAATAAAAATTTAGTTGCAGTTAATTCAATGATACAGAATTACACTCAATGGTACAATAATAAACATCGTCTAGGCATTGAAACAAGTGCCTACAATGAGATCGTCCACATAGAGAATCATTTTCCCGGAAAACTTTTTCTCAACTTTGCTCATGGCTTGTTGGAACGTGTCCGGGGATCCTTTCAGGCCCATGGGCATAACCTTATACTGGTAAACTCCCATGTGACAGCAGAAGGCTGTCCGTTCCGTGTGCTCCTCATGCATTTTAATGATGTGAAAGCCTTGGGCAATGTCAAACACCAAGAAGATTTTTCCTCTCGATGCTCCTTCTGTTTGATCAGCCGTATGTGGCATGATATTGGTCCGACTCCTGGTTGTTATGAGATTCAACCTCCGATAGTCAATGACTATTTTGGCATCGCCATTTGCTTTCGGTACCATGAGAAGAAGGGAAGTATAAGGAGATGAAGACTCTTCAAACAGATCATTCTTCTCCATATGTTTGAATTCTTTCTTTGCACGGATGACATTATTTGTAATTCTTATCGAGAAAAATCCCTTCTCTTATCACTTTTTTTCCTGCAAAATTTGCAGAGTTTGATTTCTGTTTTTGCCTCTGCAAAATTTATTATTTCAACTTACTTTGTCACTTTGTAACGGCCCTCATTGTGAGACGCGATGAGACAGATCTTTGGGGGCATTGATCCATTTGTGAATCCAGTCCAACTTTCGTTTATTTTTGCATCTCCCGCTTTCTGGAATTATTTTTGTTTATATCACTTCTTCAATAATTCAAAATGTGTGCTGAATAAAGATTTTTTGATTTCGATGGATTATTTTGTTCGTTTGCAGTTAGGATTTTTGAAATGATCAGTTTTTTGAAAAAAAACTTGAACTCACTATTCGAAGAAACTTTCATTTGGAAATTTTCATTTCAATTAGAATAATGATTAATAATAATAGAATAAATCAGAAAAATCAGAAAAGAAGTCATCTATACACAAGTTGACATTTGAAAAGAAAGAAGAATGAATAGGAAAGGAAAGAACCATGTAATGATAAGGAAGGGGGTTAGGGTGTCTCCTTCAAATACATACTCTCTCTCCCGTACTTGATTCCTAATCTTATCTTTTTTTCTCTTTGTCATTGTTTTGTTATTAATTAAAAGAATATGAGACGCAGGCAATCTTATTTGAATGTGAAAAACACACAGTCTTTCACTAATAATGAAACATTTCAAATAGTTGTTGTACGCCAATTGAATAAGACAGCCGGTTCATTTGAGGTAATATAGTTCAATAAGGCTTTCGAAAGAACATTTAAACAATTTTTACTTGTATAAAATGATAACAAAAGGGCATATATTCATTATTTGACATAGTGAAAATTTGATGGAATTGCAAGATTGCAACGGGAAGATGAATTTTGTGGCGACGTCGATTTCTTTGTCCAAGTCTTCGTAATGAATGTCAGGGCCTGAAACTTACAGAAACTCCCAAGGATAAGTTGCTGGTCAGTTTCGGATCATTGAAAAGATCAAAGTCATCTCCCATGTTTTGACCCAAAAAGTGCAGTGGAACAAGGATTTAGTGGATTGGCCTAAACGTATTTTCGATTTGAGCTTTCTGGGACATGTGGTGATCTAACTAACAATGCCTTTTATTGTTCAATTTGAGTTACCTTACCAGTTCACAACTTCCCCTGAAAGTTGACCTGAATGTCCTTTTTCAGTGAAATGAAATGTGGAATAATGGTTATGTGGAGTGCTGTATACAACTTTGAAGGAAATGAGTGAAGGTGCGAATTGGGTTTCAATAGCTCATACTAACAATTATCCTCCTAAAAACCATTCGCCCCCCACGCACAGCCCTTCTGTTTCTTTTTCCGGTCGGTGAGAAACGACTATTCTTCTAGTGGACGACCTTGTGTGCAAACATGTGTCACACCAATTGAAAGGGTAACGTTTTAGTTGAATCATAACAAATGTGAAGGGAAAGAATGAGAAAGAAAGTAAAATTGAGAAACGCAGAAACAGCCCTCCCTCCATCGTTTGTCCAGCAGTCTTGCTTCATTCTTTTCGAAATGTTCCTTGTGTATAGGTGACTTTTTACTGATTTTTCTGATATTATTTTGATTGCTTTTCAATTTGGAATTAAGTTTTTCCAAGTGAAATTTTGAAAAAAAAAAGTGAGTTATGTTTTTTTCAATACGAAAATGTCATTTTTCCCAAAAAAAAAAATCAAAAACACTTACAAAACTTTATTTCTCATTGATTTCTTCAATTTTTTTTGTTATTGCAGTCAAAATAGAAATTACAAGGAGATCGAAAATTTGAAAATTACGAAATTCAGATTTTTTATTTTTCCCTTTAACACTTCAGTAAGTCAACAGAGTAAAATAAAATTATTTGAAAATAGGCTTCTGTACATTTTTTTTATTCCAGATGTGCGGAAAACACAGTTCTAACATTGAGTGTAAAAAATCACTACCAGGCAACAGAGTTTGTATGTGAGTTTAAGTTAATCTTATGATTAAAAATGAAATACTTATTTTCAGAAGCTCAAAAACATTGTTTGGTAAACTCAATAGTCCGAAAAAGAAACAGTTGAAAGAGTTTGATGGTGTAAAACTACGCAAATTGAATTTCGATCTGCATTGGTTCACAATTTAAGGCCCAATAGGTTTTGCCATCAACAAATTATTGCTGTACATCTGTTGTTTTGATCTATGTTTTTATGTTCCGGTTTATTCTGTTTTTCCACTTTTTATGTACTTACTCTGCTACTTCTTCTTTTTTTGAAATTGGTAATAAACGACTTATTGAATCTATCAGTTCTATCAATAAGTGTTTAAGAGAAAAAAATGGTTAAAGTTACCACCTTCCAGTAATCTTTCTTCAGAACCAAGACAAAGTGATGTAGAAAAGAAAGATTTTTATGAAAAAAAGTCCGAGAAGAACAAACAAGAAAGAAAGGGAATCAAAGAGTGAGAGAGGTGCATAAAAACATATTGAAAGGAAAAAGAAGAGATTTCTTTGACAGTATTGCGTTCAGTTCTGCTGCATCCGGGCTTCAAAGCTGCATTGACAACTTGAAATTATCATTAGGTTCTTCTTCCAATCTACAACTGCATTATCTACCACCAACTGCATTGCATTGACAACTTGAATTTAACATTGTGTTCAATTTTTTTTCCGACGAACAACGATGATCTTTGTGGGTCTGCTTCAACATTTTCATCTTTTTTGACAATCACATCTAACTTCGCAACAAATTTTGTGTTCAATCCTCTTGTTTCATTTACAGTCTTTTCAGAGTTATTCTGACAAATAAATTCTTCAGCCATATCATGTTTCTCCCTCGCTTGAGCCGATGATTGTTCTTGGAGAGAGTATGTCTCACAACGTAATTCATGAGCATGTTTTTGCTCTAACATGATTCTGTCCAATTCTTCAGCTAGTCGTAATCGTAAAATGGAAACGACAGTCTCTACAGTGCAGTTTGGATCATCTCTTCTTTTTGGACAAAATTTACCAAACTTGTTTATAAAGTCTTTCGTTTCAAGAAGGACTTCTGCGTTTAGAATGCCAAGAATCGCCGAGTCAACAACTAAGGACTGCTTTTGAATTTGCATAGACTTGCTGAAGTGGCAATCTTTCGCCTTCCGTTCCTTTTCTTTTCTTCGGTTTTTTACTGATCTTTCAAACAAAGAATCAGCCAACAATTCGATTTGTTCGCTACTCAGACTTCTTTTCTTGAGTGATGAATCAATGTGTTGCGTCACTAAACGTCCTTTTGAATTTCGTCCGACCGTCATGAGCACAAACTGTCCGTTCGATTCAAAGAAAGGAACAAGAAATGTTGTGGAATTGGGCTCACGGAAGCTCATATACTTGTCGGCATCGAAAGATTTCTTTGATTTGCCGGACTTTTCAACCACCCATCGTTGGAAATCGGGGAAGAATTGTGGATGAAGCAGTGTGATCTTTGATTTCTTCGAAGCGGACCAATTATATTTTCCGACCTAAATCATTAAGAAATGAGGTGTAAACAATTAATCTTCAAACTCACTTTTTTGTGTAAAAGCAGGAACATAGCCTTTTTAGTTACTTTTCCATTTTCCTGTTGAACTGACAACAAGTCGGCATCATCTAACGACCATGAATTCTCGTCGAGAATTTTTGGTCCATTTTCATCCTAAAAAGTCGATACGAAATTACGTTTGAATATTATAATATTTTTAAAACTGCAATACCTTCAAGGAAATATCACCAGGTGATACTGGGCCATTTCTGTTACGTCGCAACTTCTCACAATACGAAATGATCGCATTTTTCATTTTATGAATTTTACTGTTCCTCTGATTGTCCATTTTCTCACAATAATATTCGTATTCCATCCTTATGTATGTTTTTCTGAAGTTCAATTTTTACATTAGTGCGAAAACTTTTTTCATAACTTACTTCAACTTTCTCTCTCATATCTTCATCATCTTGTGGCTTGCCTTGAGCATCATATCTCCAAAATCTCAGACCATTTTGAGTCCATTCCATGTGTGCACCCCTGTTCTCAGCGTTTTTCGTTTCTGTTTGGTTCTTATCCTTAACCGACGATTGGTTGTTGAAAACTATTCTCGGTTTGGCTTCAATTGCGGAACTTGGACGTAGAAGGTGTTCAAATCTAGCCACCTCATGTGAAAGAAAACCAATTTCTCTTTCCTTCGATCTAAACGTGTTGTCGATTAACACATTGGGAGCACATCGGTAATTGGAAGAAAAGTTCTCATATGAAGAACATGATGAATACAATGGAGAATGATGATGTTTCACTCTCTCCTGACAATAGTCATTTCGGTGATTTTGAAACTTGTGCATACTGGTCGTTAGATTTAAGTTGATTTGAGCTGAAATAATAACCTTGTAGAGTTTTGCTGATCACTAAAAAAGCGAGAGAATCAGAGGAAAATAGCTGAAAATGAGAAAAAAAATGATGAACAGTTTGGGAAAAAATAAAAATCGATTGGTTCTTTTTAAATCAGAAAACTTAAAGAAAATCACAGAAAAACCATCTTGCGAGCAGTAACTGATCATATCTAAAATCTTTGCCTTATCTAAAAGAGCCACATTTGTCATCATGGTTTGGTGGCAATTATCACCATTTAATCTATCGTGTTGTAAATCTTCAAATGATGATAATGATAGGCCATTAAAAAAGGTTACTGATCTGGAGGAACTAAGTGTTTGAATTTTTAATCAATAATAACAAAACATAATGGAAAAATCTAGAAACTGAACAAATGGATATGGTGTGTGCAATGACTGTAAATGATCATATGTGGTGGAAACCTCAATAGTATACCTTACTTCAAAGAGTCTTTCTATCTGATCTCTGGCGGCGCTGTGACTGCAAATGGTTATATACTTTGGAACACCCAGAAGTATACCTCACTTCAAAGACTCTTGTTATCTAAACTCAGGCGGCACTGCTTTTTGATGTTTACAATGCCTCAAGCTAAGAGATGAACAGCATGCACTTTTAGAATCTTTATTGTTATCATAATATGAAATTTCAAAACAATAATACAGTGAATAAAAAAGTTATATCCAAGTTAAACATGGCAGGTTTCATTTCGAGTGCAAAATTCATTTTTCACCCAAAAAACGTAATGTTTGAAAAAAATCTTACGAAAAACAATTATGAAATTTTCAAAAGTTTTTATTTTTATTTTTTATAGAGAATTCCTCTGTTTTGGTATGCGAACTTTCAAAAATGTGTTTCACTACTAATGTTTCAAAAGAAAAAACAACCCTTATCTGATCTAGAGAAATCACTCTAATTTTTCCAATTTTTGATTGAGATTATACATTACGTTTTTCATTCAATCTTCACATTCGTGTTTTTGAATTTTTCATAATTGAAGTATTCCGAATACATTCAATTGAGAAAAAACGAACCATATCGATTCATGAATAACTCTTGAAATTTTAGAAAACGGTAACAATAACGTAGTAGATGTAAAAGTTTTCAATCAAACGCGAAACTATCAAGAAAAAAGACATGATTTTGAAAACGTGTTTTAACGACTTCTCGGCTACAATTTCAGCGCCGACTTCTGGGTTTATATAAACAGACCAAATATATTTTATCATGCAAAACTACATCTGAAAGATTGTGAGTCAAAAGTGACTTCAGTCCTCCTATAGTTAATCTTTGTCATAACCTATGTTGATTTTTTATCATGAAATTAATCACTTTTATTCCTCCTTTCACATTCCCATTAGTTCTCTTTTTTGTGTGCAACAGCCTTTCGTGTTTTTGCCACGTGTCCTCTTCGGCCGGTGTCTTCTGCAGAACGGCTCACTCATGTTCGGTAGAGCGCGTTTCCTTCAATTCACGGCGAGACCCAGAGGACCTCTCCCCCTTCGGTGACCTCTGTCTAGGCGGGGGTCTTTCTCCTCCTCTTTGTCCAGGACACAGGAGAAAACTATTACTGAAAAATTTGAATTTGAAAATTGAACGAATCATATCAGAGATATTTTCATGGGAGATCTTGAGCATAAATAATTTTGAGATGAGAATGTTAATTACATTTTTTATTGAGACTTTTTATTTGTGGAAACGTTTTTGATAATAAATGTCAAGTGGACTTTCAAAGTTTGTCATAGAATGTGAGTTTTTATGATGAATTAACGCTAAAAGTGAAAAAAGTAAAAGCAGAATAAAGATGCGGGTGAAGATAAAAAGATAGCATCTTTTGGCTCTACTTGGATATTTTGGTCCTTAAAGAATATTTTGGTCCTTAATATCCGAGTAGAGCCCATCTTTTAAACTCTTTGAACATGTTGAACGGAAACAGATGGCGGGAGAAGGGGGGGGGGGCTTGACCTTTCTATTTGATAATAATCTTTGTATCAAAAATTGTGGAAGATAATAGACTTAATGAAACAATTGAGGTGGAAACTTGAAAAAAGACTGAAATCATATTTTTAAATTCAATACCGAAAAAAGATTTTTATTCTGAATAATTATTCCGATGTCAATTTTTTCCAGAAGAACTTTATCAGCAATGATCTTGGATTTTTATATAAAAACGACAATAATTTCTATTTGCCAAGAAAATCGAAGATGAAGGTGAAGTCGACAACCGGGGTCCCAAAAGCCGCCGACCATAGGGAGGTGTTTCTGGAAAATCAAATATATGGGCGTTTTTTTTTTCAACTTTTCAAATAATTTTTCATCGTTTTGAATTATGAACCTCTACGCTTTTTTGTTGGAGAAAATTGTCGATAAATAGTATTAAAAATTGGAAACTGTGTTTAACAGTGAATTATTGAAAACTACTATAGTTCAGTTTTCTTTTTAAGAATTCAAATGAGAATAAATTTCATATTGCATTTCCCATATGTAAAAGCGGAAAGTTTTCGAAGAGGCAGTTCAGAATTCTCCATGATAAAACATCAAATTGAGCAGGTGACAAAATTATTGTAGAAAAACCCCCTTTCCTTATGAATTGACAATGATGACGACAGCATAATCTTTAGATTTTCGCTAGATCAAGACTAGCGAAAATCTTCTTCAAGCCCCAATGTGACATTGAAAAATGTGTTTTGTTGTGAAACATTTATTGAGAAAAGTAGATATAAAATTAGCAAACAAGACAAACTCGCATGGAAACACAAAGAAAATCAAAAAATGAAAAGAATAGAAGTTCTATTACAACAAAAAACGTAGAGTTGATGACTTATGCCGAATGAACAAAAAAGAAATCATCAGAATCTAATACAGTAATTTTACATTTTTTTAATGATGAAATAACCATTTCTAGACAGGTGTTCCACACAACTTCTTCTTTTGGGCTGCTTTATCTTTGAGATGAGAACGGATGTTCCGAACGAGTGCAGTGTGAAGAACTCGTTTACGCATATCCTTAACTTTCGATTCGAAAACTGCTCTTCGTTTCTTTCTTGCCAGATTCAGAAGATCCTTTGGTCCTAATTCTTTGTCAACCATGAACCCATCGATTGACAACTTGGAAACACCCCAGGTAAGTTCCATTGCCATTGTTGCGACACTCTGAAAGTAATTATAGAGTGGGAAGAATGTTGGTTATAGGTGTGAATAACGACTGAATCGATTTGCAGAACAATGTTTTTTATTGATTGAATTTGTGTAAGAATACTATAAATTATGGATAACGAGTGATTAGAAGATCGTGTAACGGAAATTACTGATTAGAGGAGATAGAGGAGAAAAATAGAGGAGATGGGAGATAGAGGAGCAAAATAGAGAAGATAGAAGTGAAAAACAATAAGAAATTTTTTAAAAAGCAATTCAACAAAAAAAACTGGGGATCATTCTCGTTGCAAACTGAAACCGTGTAAAGAAGTAGAAAAACAACGCACTAATAGAAGGAAACAGACTTTGAAAAAATATCTACTTAAAAAATCAATAATAGGTTTGATACAATACAACTAATAAATTACCCACACAGCTGACTGCAAGAACCTTTGAATGGAAGAGAAGGCACAACCAAAAGACACTATCGTTCATCTGGAATGTTCTGTTGCATGGTGTACAAGGAGCAGGTGTTGTAAAAACCGTTCCACTCTAAAGGGGCTGTCTTGACGATGTTTCTGTCTGCAAGAAAATCTGTTTCTTAATGGTTATTGATTTTTTGGTCGATATTGTACGGGTCATCAGTTTTCCTGAATCACTGCTTTAATTTTATGGTTTTTTCTTAGGACTCTCGAATTAATTTCAAAAAAAGTAGGTTATTGTGATTTAGATGGTGAATTATCTCAGGTACTCAAAATTTTCAATGGAGAAACCTCAAAATCATCAGATGCCTGAATGAAATGACTTTTTCCATTGTCATGTAGTCGTTCAAGAACCTCCTCCGCACTAATCATTGCAGTCGGCAACACAGTTTTGAATGAGTGGAGCTTCTGGAAATCACTGAAATTGTCTAAAAATTGGAAAATCAAGAAAACGTCAGTGAAAAACTTTGTAAACCGTCAAAATCTCTGATGGAAAATCAAAAATGAGATTCCTGATATCATCTTAGGACGATCGTATTGAGTGAAACGAAATCATTAACAATATTCGAAAAAGTTGAGACGAAAACTACTTTTTGAATTTACTCATTTTCATTCCTGTTATTTTGAATCCTGAAGACACCTCGCAATTGATCCTGGTTGTTAAACCTCAATGCTGACCAAGTTCTGTCCTCTTCTTTCTATCTCTTTTCGTTTACCATTTCTCGTTTTGTTTTCTTCTGTTTCGATTTTAGCCAAAAAAGCCGCACCATGTGCCTTAAACTTCTCCCCAGTGTCTCTCTTTCGGAGTGCTTACTTGGTCTTTCCTATTAATTCTCATTCTTTTGTTTTTTACCCAACCCATCTAATCTGCCCTCTGCTTTTGATTTGATGAATAAATAGGAAAGAAATAGATAAAAATATAAAAAAAAGAAGAAAGAGGTGGAGAAGGAGGAGGTTGAGAAGGCAGGCTAAAATCGGAACAGAAGAAAACAAAACGAGAAATGGTAAACGAAAAGAAATAGAAAGAAGAGGACAGAATTTGGTCAGCATTGAGGTTTAACAACCAGGATCAATTGCGAGGTGTCTTCAGGATTCAAAATAACAGGAATGAAAACAAGTAAGAAAATGAGTAACAACACCTGCTCCTTGTACACCATGCAACAGAACATTCCATTGCAAAAGATGAACGATAGTGTCTTTTCGTTGTGTCTTCTCTTCCATTCAGAGGTTTTCGCAGTCAGTTGTGTAGGTGATTTTATTGGTTTTATTGAATCAAACCTATTTTTGAAGTAGATGTTTTTTCTAAGTCTGTTTCCTTCTATTATTGCGTTGTTTTTCTATTTCTTTACACGGTTTGAGTTTGCAATGAGAATAATCCCCAGTCTTGCTTTGTTGAATTGCTTTTTGAAAATTTTTCTTATTGTTTTTCTCCTCTATCTCCTCTATTTTTCTCCTCTATCTCCTCTAATCAGTAATTTCCGTTACACGATCTTCTAATCACTCGTTATCCATATTTTATAGTATTCTTACACGAATTCAATCAATAAAAAAAAATTGTTCTGCAAATCGAATCATTCTTCATTCACACCTATAACCAACATTCTTCCCACTCTATAATTACTTTCAGAGTGTCGCAACAATGGCAATGGAACTTACCTGGGGTGTTTCCAAGTTGTCAATCGATGGGTTCATGGTTGACAAAGAATTAGGACCAAAGGATCTTCTGAATCTGGCAAGAAAGAAACGAAGAGCAGTTTTCGAATCGAAAGTTAAGGATATGCGTAAACGAGTTCTTCACACTGCACTCGTTCGGAACATCCGTTCTCATCTCAAAGATAAAGCAGCCCAAAATAAGAAGTTGTGTGGAACACCTGTCTAGAAACGCTTTTCCTATAATCAGCCGGCAGTCAAAAATTGAAAATCACTGTATTAGATTCTGGTGATTTTTTTTCTGTGTATTGAACGTAAGTCATAATTTCTACGTTTTTTGTTGTATTTGAGTTCTATTCTTCTCATCTTTTTTCACTTTCTTTTCGTTTTTATGCGAATCTGAATAATTTATGTCCTGTTTGCAAATTTTTGTTTCTATTTTTCCAATAAATGTTTCACGAAAAAATACAATTTTTTAATGTCATGATGGGGCCTGAGCAAGAATATTGCTAGTCTTGATCTAATATCAGCTAAAGGTTATGCTGCCGTCATCAGTATCAATTTAGAAGGAAAAAAGGGGGTTTCTATAATATAATAATTCTGTCACCTGCTCAATTTAATGTTTTCTCTTTGAGAATTTTGAACTGCCTCCCCGAAAACTTGTTGATTTTACATGTGGAAAATACAACATAAAAAACAAAAAAGCGTAGAGGTTCATAATTCAAAACGATGAAAAATTATTAGAAGGTTGAAAAAAAACGCCAATATATTTGATTTTTCAGAAACACTTCTCTATGGTCGGCGGCTTTCGGGATCGTGGTTGTCGACATTCCTTCACCTTCATTTTCGATTCTTTTGGCAGTTACAAATTCTTGTCATTTTCATATGAACATTTGAATAGCTGAAAAAATTCTTCTGGAGAAAAGTGTCAAGAGAAGAGTTATTCAGAATGGAACTTTTTAAGCCTTGAATTTAAAAATGTAATTTGAGTCCTTCTTCAAATGTCTTTCTTTATTGTTTTTTTAGTTTTATATCTCCCGCAATGTTTGATACAAAGATTATCATCGAATTGAAAGGTCAACCCCCCCCCCCCCTTCTCTTTCCGTTCATCATTTTCCAAGAGTTTGAAAGATGCTATCTTTTTATCTGTCCCCTCATCTTTATTCTGCTTCTTTTTTCTTCACTTTTATCGTTAATTCAACATAAAAACTCACATTCTATGACAAACTTTGAAAGCTAACTTGACATTTATTATTAAAAACGTTTTCATCAATAAAAAGTCTCAATAAAAATGTAATTAACATTCTCTTCCCAAAAATATTTATGCTCAAGATCTCCCATGAAAAATTTCTGATATGATTCGTTCAATTTTCAAATTCAAATTTCTCAGTAATAGTTTTCTTCTGTGTCCTTGACAAAAGAGGAAAAGCAAACAAAATAGACGGTTGGCGTCTGTGTCTCATTGTCTGGTTGCCGTTCTTTATGAAGTCATCACTCCTGAACTTACACTCCTGAATGATAGAACTATTGGAAATTGTCAGAACAAAAAAGAAGTATTATAGGTTTCAAAGTAGATTTTAAAACCGGATCTTTACCCCGACCGCATTCCATTATTTTTGTCACAGATTTCAGCTCCGGGAATGATAACGTGGGACTAGGTAATTATGCAGTTTTATCAGATAAACTCATAATGAGAAGCCATTTCTCTCAGTTTCTATATTTATTGTTATCAAAAAGTGATGAATCTTACAAAAAAAAGAGACAAAAACACACATTTTGCTTCAAATTTCGGGAAAATTGATGTAAAATACCACCAATTCAACAACGTTTCTTCAACCTGAAAAATGGTTCGAAAAATAGTCTTGCACCCTCTATTTGTCTTGCTCCTCTGATAGTCTTGCTCTAAAAAATAGGGTTTGAACAATAGTCTTGCATGCAAGTCTATCACAGTTTTTACGGTAATATATTCTGATATTTCAGACCAACATTGATCTAGTTTTTTTTTCAGTTCCGAAAATAATGTTGTAGAATATTTGTACATTCTTCCAAATTGCTGCTTAACCTGATTTTGAAGCACCGCAGCATCATGTCTCAAATTCGTTCATAAGAAGAGCAATAGCAAAAAACTGAATCAGAAAAACTTTAATTCTTATTTTTCAAGCTTTTCTATCGACTTTTCTCTTTCAAAAACTATCGTGTCACCTAAAATCTTTCATCGAATTGTTCTCATTTGAAAATTCTTGGTTGGTAATTTCTCTCCTACATTGACCTTTTAGACGTTTTTTCGTTTCCCTTCTCCTCACCTTTTCACTGTTCGCTTCTGGTAAAAAAATAGTGTTGCGCTGAGGAGACGCCGAAAAAAAAGGGATAGAAGAAAAGGGGAAAGAGCTTTTATGAGCCCCATTTGGTCTGTTAGGAAGGAGAATAAACCATTCCTTTTTATTCATTTGTCACTTTTCCATGAATTTCTCTTCTCCTCCGAATTTTTATTTGGTTTAAAACAGTATTTTGTAGGAAGTGCTCTCAAAATAATCACTGACTAGCCTTCAGGAATACCGGAAAAACAGTGCAACAGGCAGATTTTGATATTCCTAAGGGGGACGGCATTGTTGTGAGTGCAATGTCTTCTTCCAGCTGAACGCCATAGAATCAGCCGGTGGTAAATATAAATCAAGACAGTTTGTAATTTTGAAATTTAATTATAGCTAACGATTTTTTCACCACTGACTGATTACTGTGGGATGCATCACAGGAACTATCTCAATCGAGACCTGCATCGAAGTTAATTAATTTTTGTTAATTTATGAGATAAAAAGGGCTAGGCAGTGACTTGGCATGTTTTATCCATTTACAGAATTTATCCTTTTATCTCAGTTCCCAATAAAGATATCGTAACGTGGTCAACTAACAAAATGTTGTTATTAATATAAGGTACATTTTGTTACTTGATCACTTTTCAATACCTACATTGGGAACCTAGATAAAGGCAGCTGAAGTCGAGAGACGGGGCTGCCGGTCTATGAGAATGAATACGGTATCTCGTGTGTTTTGTTTTCCTATCTCTTGGTCATCGGTTTTAGATATCGGTTTTTGCGCCAAACAAGACTGTTCATTGAAACCTTTTCTTCGAGTGAAATCAGAGAATGTCAAAATAATTCAAAATTTCCTATCGAATGGTATTGCAGAAATTGCAAGATTCCCAGAGAAAAACGAACACTAACATTTTTATTATTTGAGAAACCGTCGTTTCCGATTTTTATAGTTATCACACGACCGTGCATCATTTCTTTAGGATTGTTAGGGCATCCATGCGGGCGAGGAGAATAGAAAAGTCATTTTGCCAGCCCCGTCGCCCGCTGAGGCGCACGCACACCCACACGCCTGCTTGTCGCCCTCTTTTTCGTTTGTGGTGCAGTGGTACAAGGCGCCGCAGTGAAAGATATTTACTGGATCGTTCCTACCACTAGCCGAACTATTTTTTCTATGCAATTTCAGTAGTTTTTCGAATTAAAAGCACCCCATTGCTAGTTTTAACCATAATTCGATTAACAATTAGTAGGGAATGTGATTAAAAGAGAGATGTACTGATGAAAATGTTCATAATTTTCTGAAAAAGTTAAGTCCCTGAGCTCTCACATTCCTACATAGAAAACTATTTACTTAAAAATGTACGAACCCGATTTTTTTTCGAGACAAAAATAGTTGGTGAAAGTTAGAATACTGATACTTCAAACTCAGAGATACAAATGTATACCTGCGTGGTTCCGAAAAAAACTGTCTAAATAGTTTAAGATTATCAAATAAGTTTGAAAGGTGATTTTCATGTGCTTATGAACGCTACTGCGAATGTTTTCTCTTAATGAAGAAATAGACGCCAACTGGTGCTCAGTTATTGCTGAAAAGCAGTCGACTCGTCAAAAACCGCTCTGTTCGCGTATTAGTAAAAGCATGCTGTACTGATGACACCATTCTCAAATTAATTTGTTTTATTTCAAGTATTAAGCTTCCGTTTTTTCAATTTTCAAATTTTTTTATTAAGTTTACAATAGGATCAACAAGGAACCAATTGTAAGTTTGATAAACAGTCATTTTTTCAGATCATAAACTACGATAACATGTGAAATTAATAATCAATCCACCGGACATTCAAAATATTTGAAAACACAATTAGAAACATGACTTTCACAACACCCGTCACATTAGAGCAGTGAATCTAGTGGTTTCTCTCACGCGTTTTTAAATTTAACTTCAGCTTAGCTACAGTAATCCTTGGCAAAATCTACAAACAATTAAAACTAGAAGCCTTGCATCCAAATGAAGAATCATTCTGCATTGAGCGGACAGTTATAGTTTTTGTGAACTACTGTAATTACTCTGGCCGCAAAATAAATTTAGGGCTCGGTGAACAAATTTTACAAGCGCGTTTGTTTGAATTCATAAATAGCATGTTTTTTTTTCGAAAAAAGTTCACTTTTCTATTTCACAATCACATCTTTATAGTTTTTCTCGTTTAGGTTATTTTTCTTTGAATTTAGCAACCACTCTAATCTCAATCATATTTTTCATTTATTAGGTTTAATTGGAAGTTTTGACATGAATTTTTGTTTTATTCCAAGAATTTGGAAACCATTTTTTAAGCTTTTAAAATCCTATTACATAATAGTATGTCGCAAGTGTTTTCATCATGAACAGTAGAATTTCACATCTCTTCCTATCATATAACAATTATACTCATAATCATATGGGCACTTTTGGTTACTTTTTGAGATTCCAAAACTAGTTCCAATGCTTTTTCGTACATATAGAGTGTGAAAAAATCATTCCATAGAATTTCAATGCCTCTGTATTTCGGTTCCGGAGTCACGATCAACAAAGTGATACCAATTTCTTAAAGTTAAAATTTTACGTCAAAACTTTCAACTCAACCTGAGCCAAAAACATTTTTTTTACTAATTCTTTTATATTCTTATACTGTAATCAATTGATTTTCATTTTTTTTCGTTCTCTCTCTCCATTTGTTTTTTCCCTATCCGCTTCATCATGCAAATCACCGCAGTATTTCAGATTGTCAACGACACCTACTCTACTTCTACTTGTTGCCAGTTCCCTTCAAGAGTCTCCTTCATCATCAGTTCCATTAGAGTTCTCGTTTCTTCAGTAAAACGGTTTTCCATCCAACAGTTCCTTTAACTCGTTGGCTCACATTTCTCACTTCAAACACTCAACGCGCCAACACTCTTGACTCGTTTCTCCTGTATTTTCACAATGGTGAGTGACTATTTTCAAAGAAATCACTGATTTGACTGCGAAAGTATTAATGAATTGTTTAGGTCGCCAAACAGCCACGAGAATACAGAAGTGGATCTATCAGTATAGGGAAACTTGAAAAGATCCGCAAAGAAATTGAAAATGATGCTCACTGCGATTATAATAAGGCGAGAGTTATTGCATGGCAACACAGATGGCCGCAATCGATGGCAGTGACGGTGAGAAAATAAATTTTTTAAATATAACTGACAGTGGTTTCAGATAAGAAATTATATCAAAGGCTCAACCTCAACAGAGAGCAAAAAGGACAAAGCCTTTAAAAAAACATTAAATGAGGCTACAAAATATGGAAATGAGAAGCGAAAATTTCATCTATTTTTGGTTAGTGCATTCTGTTGGGAAAGGAAAGTGGAAAAACAGTCTAAAAAGAGCATTTTTGTTCATATTTAGAATAACTTGTTTCGGACCCTTTTCCACGAAAATGTTGACATTTGAATCATAGAGAAAAAACTAATGAAAAAAAATTTCAAAATGTTTTATGAAAATAGACGTAGTATCATAGTATACATACCGTAAATCCTGCAATAAACTTGCATGCAAGACTATTGTTCAACCCCTATTTTCTAAAGCAAGACAATTAGAGGGTGCAAGACTATATTTCAAACCAATTTGTAGAATGAATATACTTTATTTAACTGGGTTATTTATATCAAATATGCCAAAATTTGAACTTAAATGAGTGTTTTTTCTCTTTTTTCGTAAGATTCATAACTTTTGATCAGAATTTTAAAAAAAATTGAGAGAAATGGCGTCAAAATATAAGTTCAACATACAAAAAGTGAAGGAGAAAAAATATGGTTGGGTGCAAGACTATTACAGGGGCAAGACAATTGGAGGGTGCAAGACTATTTTTCAAACTACTTTTTCTACAGCAAGACTATTAGAGGGGCAAGACAAATAAGGGGGCAAGTCTATTACAGGATTTATGGTATGTAGAACTTACTATAGCATTGAATCATTTCAGAGGCAGTTCAAATGTACTACGAAAAAGGAGTTTGGGCTCCTGGTTGAATTGGAAAAGTCTTTCTTGAAGGGGAGGAGAGAATATCGAACCATTCCTCCAGTCTTTAAGAGCTCTACCAAGTTTAATAACTTGAAGTTTGTAAGTTTTCATTATCGGTTCAATAAAATTGCCCGAAACATTTCATATTTATCAAGCTCCGCCCACTTTTTTGAACAACTGAAATGAGTGAAAACAATCAAATCGGTGGAGCTTGATAAATGCCAAAATTTTCCGGGCGATTTTATTAAGCCAATAACATACATGTGTTTAAAACCAGATCTGTAAGCTTACTGGGGTTTTCGGTTAGGCGTTTTCTTTTATTTCTTTTATTACAGATTAATAAATACCTCCGAGAACGAAAAACATATCAAATTGTCCATGCTGATCGTAAAGGAGGTTTTCCCCGGCCGATGGAGCAACTGGAAATCTCATTCGTCTCATTAATGCTCTCAGTGAGAGAAAACGGATTGATTTATTGGAAAAATTGTTTTTTAAGGGATCGGAGAAGATCGTTGAAAAGAATATCGGCTATTTGTATGCTGAAGAAGGATTATCTAATGCTGATTTCTCGATGGCACCGGATTCTGGAGAATCAGAAGATGAGACGGTTATAACGGATTCAGATATAGATTCTTCTGAGAACGATGAAGATATGAATGATTGCCAAATGGAAGAATTGGAAAAAAGCTCAGCTCTCTTAAATGAAGACAACAAGGAAGATCTGGGCAACAAATCGGTTTCAGATGTGCCAAAGAGTTTCATCGAGAAGTCGGCAATCACATCTATTCCGTGCTTGAATTTGACTGAAGAAGAAATTCAAAACGAGATCGCTATGGCGGAAGAAGGTTTGTTTTTGAGACTCAAAGATCAAATATTTTATGAGCATCCAACTATGCCGAATAACCATTACAGTAGTTTAAATTTTTTCACTGTTGCCAAAAAAGCTGTTAGAGCAACATTTTGTTGATAATGCCTGAAAACTCAGAATGTTGAGTCAGACTAACAATGAGCTGTTTTCCTGATTTTTGCATAATGTTTATTCAGAAAGAGAAAACCGAGACGAAATGAAGGGAGATAAGAAACTCCGCTATCTTATATTTGAAGAGGACCTGCACTCTTTCGCCGAAGACACTGAAATGTTATTTGATATAAATGTTTTTTATCCAATTCATAGAATGGTAAGGAAAACTTCTTTTAATAACTAAATATTGTTTACAGATATCCGAACACAATAAAACTCATCAAACCAAGGTGGCTCTAATAAAATGGTTCCCCGAAGACGGAGAGGAGGCGGGTATTGGACACGTCTTCTTCGAGAAAAACTCCACCAAGAATTTCGTTTTACCGGTTTTAAAAAATCAACATCATGCCATAATATTTTTTAACACGGAATCAAACAATATTTATTATGCTGATTCATTGTACCGTTACGATGTCTCCACGGCTCAACTTCTCAGTCTGGCCGCACAACTGGGAATGAGGAACCCAAGAATGAATTTTTTCGGCGAAAAAGAGGTTGAGAAGCAGACATTGGGGAATTCTTGCGGAGTGCATGTAGTTGCTTTGTGTCACAACTACTTGCAGAACTTCGAAGAGTTCCCCTTACGATCTGTGAATGCCTTAATGCTTCGTAAGCAGATAGAGGCATTCAATAAGGAAATGTTCCGAATTCAAGAAGAGAGAAAGACGAACAACAAAGTTCATGAGGAGCAGAATCTCGAAAACAAACCCTCTCAATCAGATTTGTTGGAAGATTGGTATCAAGTCGAACAGAGTCCAAAAAGGCAAGAATTTGACTCCTTTCCCGACTTCGATTGTCGAGATCTGGATTACTACCAGAGTGAAGCTCTAACCGACCAGATGGTCAGTTATCCAAATTCCATTGACGAATTATCCGAAGATATGGAACACTCTGAATCCTCAACCTCCGCAGAAGCCTCCCCACATCTTCCAAACAACGAAAATAACTCCAACGAAGATCAAAAAGCTGAAAAACAGGATTCAAAGAGAGCAGACTGTTCGGAAATTCTGCAAGCCATGCCAAAAAGAAGCTTCCGGGACACGGCTAGTCGAAGAAATCATGAACAAAAAAAAGTGATGCGAAGAAAGCAAGCGGAGAAAAAAGAAGCGGAGTTGCTCAGAGAGCGGGAACTGAAAGAAATGGAGGAGCCAACTCATCAAGTGCTTCATCGTTATCGGAAAGAATCGAAGGCAAGTTTCTTTAACCTAAAAAACATAGTGTTAATAATTTATTTCCAGCACTTCGAATTTGATTCGGATACAATTGGCTACGATCCGAACTTCCCAGTTCTTTTGAAAACGATCAAAGCTCAAATCCGAGAAGTTCAAGAAGAGGATCCAAAAGAGAAAAGAATTCGACTCGAAAGACTTCTTTGCTTGGGAGAAGACACGAAGATCAAGAAATGGTTGAGACAGCTTCCACAAAAGAAACCGAACCATGAATTTCTTCTAAGAAGAGTGGCAAGCCTCAAAGAAGGTCATTCCCGGAAGATCGAAGCCTTCAAGACGATGAGCCAAGAACAGAAAAAGAGACTCCAAAGCTCCTCCTCTTCAAAAAGCATGCTGACTGGGAAGACTCATCTGATATTCAGAAATATCACCTAAAACAAAAAATATCAGATACCTGTCAAGTGCAAGATCTCTGACAATGTCAACAGCGTAGTCATTCCTAAAAACTTGACATTCTTCTATTCAGAGAGAAATCATCTTCATCGATCTCTCTGTAGAATTATCGAAGAGTTTGATAAGGAAAAGAACAAGGTAATAATTACCGTCTAATTTTTGATGCCAAAAATAAAGTTGAAAAGCTCGAATGTTTCCATTCATATATAATAATTTTAAAATTTTCCAGATCCGCTGTGAATGCAATAAAGGGAAAGAGGGACCGCTAGTCAATTGTTATGAAAACCCTGAATGCGAGTGCTACAAAATGAATTTGAAACTGAAAGAGCTTCAAAAACGTTATCAGAAATTGAAAGACTTCAAGCCCACTCTCTTCGTGAGTTGAAATTTTATATACTCTTACTCATAAAATCAAAATTTAGCATACAAACCGGCCAATTATTTTGAACCCGAACTTTGCATTCAACACATTTGGATTTGCATGCTCGAGCGAGTGTGGATGTGAATCATGTTGCACAAACAATGTGACTCTTCATTTGGATCACAAGGTCTCAAGTTTGGAGATCGTGAGGGAGAACATCCAAACCGGGTTTGAGGTGGAAACCAACTGTTTTCTTCCAGCTGGTCAGTTTTTTTATAACTTCAACAGGTCATGGTGCACTTATTCTGGAAATTCGTTTTGAACGGCTTTACCGTGGATGGCAATATTAAGAAATTGTTAGAAATCATGATTTTGAATTTTCAGGTATTCCTTTCAACGAATTCACGGGTTCTCTTGTTCCATGCAGTAACACGGTGTGTGCAGAGTATTCTTTTACAATTTTCGAAAAGAACTCCGGATTGGGTGCAAAATTCGCCAAGATTCTAAACGCTGAGGACGATTTAAAGAGAATGCTCATGGAGACATATCAAAAGCAATGGGTGATAGATCCAGAAAATATGGGAAACGTGGCACGGATGCTGGGACATAGTTGCGAGCCCAACATTGCATTAGTAGTAGTGTTCCAAAAAGGACTTTCACCAGCACACGCCAGATACCTGATGGTTCCACTCGTCGACATTTTTCCAACAACAAAGGTAAGACGTTATTGATTCGCTAAAAGCGGGAAAAAAGGAATTCCGAAAATTTAAGAATCATCAAAAAAAAGCGAAAAAGAATGTATAGTTTTCGAAAATTGTGAAAAATTAAACTGAAAACATTTTTAAGCTTCCTAAATATCCCAAAAATCGCAATCCCCTTTTGGTCTAGACTAATCATTCATATTTTTCAGATAACCTTCGATTACGGAGAGAGCTACTACTCTCAGAACTTGATTGACGTTTGCACCTGCCAAACAATGAGCTGTCGAAACAACAAAACTGTAATTGAGGAAAAAACTGAAAAGCAGGTAAGAATCCAATTTCTCGAGAGCCTCTAAAGTAAATTTTTCGTTTTTCAGATGATGGCAGAACTGGAAGCACAGTATACACAAGACTACAAAAACTACAAGTCTAATGTTCTAGATAAGATCTAATTTTGAGTTGAGCTCTCAACCGTTTTTCCGATGTTTTCGAAATTTCTCCATTCATTTTTGTCAATTGTTACGTAATTATTTTATTTATTCATTCACAAATCTGATTGTTCCCATCTTTTTTCAATTCAAGCGCCTCTTTCTAAACGATTGATCTCTGCTATTATAACACTCATTCCTTTCTGACAGTCTTCCTGTTTTAAATCTTGTTTTCAAACATGTTTGTCCTCCTGAACCACAACTTATCTCATGTTTTATATTCGCTTTTACACCTCCACATCATTTGTAACTTGTCCTTCTTCTATATGCCACCACCAGTCAGTCTACTGTCTACATTGTTTCTCTTTATAATTTCCTTTCCGGTTCATCACTATTTTCCGTTTTCTTTCCATCGCCCCTCTGTAACTTCTTCCTAGACTCGACATTGAAACTAAATAGTTGATCTTAAAGACAATATTTTTTTTGTTTCCATTCTCACCCTTTCTGTAAATTGCTATTTTCGCTGTTGTTCGTTTCCTCTCAACCTTTTTAACTTTTCATACGGGTTTTTACTTGCTTTTTAATTTCATAGGTATTTGTACATTTTTTTTCTTGGAGAGATTAAATATTTATTTGAAATAGTAAAAACAAGCTTAACAAAAAAATCGTAACAATTGATCAGAAGCAAAACACAGATTCGTCAATTTTATGAATCGTGATCTTCTTACATTGTCTCACAGAAACAACTTCTGTGCCTTTGAAGTGAGCCACGATATCATCCCGATGAAGAAGCACACGCATGACGGCTTGTGGGTCGAGATTAAGGAACATCCTCCAAATCCTTAACTGTCGGTTTCTCGTGTGACAGATCGTTTCCACAAGGCGATTGAAATTGTCTCTTCCGATATTGTTCACTTCGTGAGCAAGGAATTGTAACTTATGATTCACGAGACTGAGAGTCAGATTCGTTCTGATATCCTCGGCATGGTCAAAAGTCTCTTTGAGATAGTTGATGTGCGGATTTGATCCGAAGGAATCGAGTCCTTCCTTTTCCTCTAGTATGTCGACATCTCGTATTCCTCTGGGTGGCAATACGTTGATCTTTTGGTCGTGAGCTGGTGGGATCGGAGTGGAGGAATGGGTTGGCGTGGAGAATGTAGTTGGAGTGAAGGAAGATGTAGCATTGATTTTGTTGCTGACAGATGCTGGTTCGGCAGGGTTTGTAATGAATTCAAAGAACGTGAGGACGTTACTTGACAAAGTCTCCTCTGGGAAACATCTCTCCATCCTCTTTAGAATGAATTCCTTATCAAGGGGGAAAGCGTTTTCCAGGTGGGACACTACCAGTATTTCATCTCCGATGTGGGCTTTATAAGAGCCAATTTTGATGGTGCTGCAATCAAAATACTTCAAAAAAATTGATTTTGAAAATTATGATGTCGTGCCTAGGTATATCCTGCATTTTTATCTAGAAAAAAAATTTTTTCACCGAAATTCCCCCTTTTTTCATTTTTTTTTCTGGATTCCCGCCCACTTACCATTCCTTTATTAGGAAATCTCGTTCTTTCGAACAACTCCTTTGCGTTTTGCTTCCCATTAAACATGAGTGCCAAACGTTTCGATCCCATCTGCAGTGATATCGTATCCCGGGGGGTTCTGTGTGACCGTTTGGAACCGATCAATTTGGGCGGTCTCCATTGTGAAGACCTCTCCGTGTTGGACGATGGATCCCGGCCAGAGGTAGCCGGATACCGACATAAGAGGGCAGACGAAGGAGGTACTCTGCTTTGGATTCGAACATCTTGGGGTAGTAAGCAATCCTTCCGTCGCTCCAGTCAATCCGAGCTCCTGGAAGAAGAAGGATCTTTCTCTCTCTCTCCCTCTAAATACTCACATGAGGCCTTCCAGCCCTCCCACTAAGAGACGGCGTCACCAATGTGCTGAATTCCCGAGAACAGTCCATGGAATATCCTGTATTCAAATTGGCGATCTTCTGGAGAATCGGGAGATTCAGAGTAAGACGGGAAGACGCTTCTGGAGACAGTGACAGGATCTTGGTATCCAAATCTGGAAGGAAAATGGTTTATCAAGGGGGTTTTACTGGTAAAAACTTTAAAAAATCGAACTTTGAGATTTTCAGAAGTAAACTCAAACTTTATGGTTTTCAAAGAGTTTTGAAAAAATAGGATTAGTCCTTTCTTGCTCAAAGAAGTTTTCGATAAAAAATATTTTTTCTGATGTTTTTTTTTTCGAATTTCGAAAATAGGCGCTTCTTTTCTTTCAGTGGAGGTTCAATTTGGAAGAAAAATTTTTTACAGGGATTTTACCGGTAGAATTCTGGAAAAAAAACGGATTTTGAGATTTTCATAAAAATTATTGTTTTTAATTTTTATCAAGCTCTGAAGAAATAGGCGCCGCCCCCTTTTGAGAAAAAAAAGCTTTTTCTTGCAAGCGAAAAAAAATTTGAAATTAAACAATTGGCTCGGCTTTTTTTTGAGCAAAGAAAAATAATTTTTTTTCGAAATATCATTGGTAAAAATGTAACAAAAATTTGGGATTTTCAAAATACCGTAACAAAATCCAGGAATCTGTAGCTCAATATCATCAAAAGATGGGTAATCCATGAAGAGTTCCTTTTCAGCAAATGCCCTAAGCCTCTCATTCGTCTCTTTGATAGTCGCCTTAAATCTCGGGTAGCTGAAAAGAAACAGAATTGAATTAAGAGGGTAGAAATAGGCTCCGCCTACTCAATGGTCTTAAAATTATCCCAGCTGAATTCATTTCCCCCGTCCATCTCTATCTTCAACCACTGAACGAATCGTCTCGTTTCGACTCTCGTATTCTGCCATTGCTTTGTCGCTCGACAGTAACGGAACATCGGAATCATTTCATGCAGAAACTGGGAGAGATCTTCTGGGGAGGAAAAGGGGATCGCTTGTTTGTAGTCCTCACGCTCCTTTCGCACTGAAATTATGAAATGAATTGTGATTTTCCTAATGTAAAATAGCAAGATATGTTGTTATCAAAACTGAAATCACAGGAAATTAATTGAAAACTTTTCAGGAAACCAAGTTTCCTAAGCCTACTAAGAATATAAATTTTTAAAATGAAAATATGAAAAACTCAAAAAAAGTACCTTTCGTACTGAAATCAGAATGACTAGTCTAGTTTTTTGATACATCAAGGCACGTTCTTGTCTATATTTAACTGGTCTTAACGGACATCTGCACAAAAATTTTCATAAAAATGCTCCAAAGTCCAAAGTCTCCAAAGTTCATCTCGTTTGCTCAGGTTCATATGTGTGTAAAAACCTCATATATATGTAAACATACTCGACATTTCATAATTTCAAATTATCTCGAGGGAAAAATATACTAAAAAAATTTTGTTATCTTCAAAAAAGTGAAAAATTTCATATAAATGTGAATTCTTCAATTGAACCATAAGAGATGGAAACTAGTCATGTATTACAAAAATGGTCAAAAATGTACGTTCTATTCATTTCTAAAAAGTTTAGAACTCTGTCTTCAGAACTGACGATTTTGATTTTTTTTTTTTGACTTCAGATGACGTTATCTTTGGGGAGGATGCATGGATCCTAACAAAATATAGGCATATGTGATGAAAGTACCCTAGGGTACTCCCACATCAAATTTCAGATCGTTCTCTTAACATTTTTCAGAAATGTGAACAGGCTTGTTTGAAGTTTTCGGACATCGTCTCTCAAGATTTCAGAAAATTCCGAACAATTTATTTATAAGAAAACAAACTCACCTAATGAAGTATGGAGATCCACAAATCCATCCAATGGAGAATAATAATTATTTATAAAAAATCAATGAACGACCCTTATACACAAAGAGTCTGGTACCCCACCACCCCGAAGGGTAATGAGGAGAACGAATGACAATAGTGGGCAGCTGTGTAGAAAAAGAGTGAACCGCTAAGCAGACCGCAACGCAGGTCAACCGTCTGTCCGTTTTTTCTGTCGATATGCATCGCTGCCACTAACAAATGAATGACCAACATGAAGTCTGGGAATTCGGTTCGAGGCTGATGCCCCCTCCCCCCTTGTTCTTTGAATTATCTATAGCAAAAAAAGAGAAATCACTCCGGGTTTTTGAAATTCCAAATTCCAGATTAGGAAATTTTCTTTCAATGCAACTCTGGTCTGTGTGCTTTTTAGAAATGAGCAATATTCAACTTGGATTATGTTAACTCGTCAAATTCATCTTTATGGACATTCAAATTCTCAGAAATAAGATACAAAATAAAACAAATCAAACAAGTCAGTAAAAAAACAGGAAATTAAAACGTTATATGATGCCAAATAAAACGCGGTAGTAGACAGGAAGCAGTCGTTTGATCATTCTCTTTCCAAACTTCCTTGAGCTCCTTCATCATATCCTCTTGATCCTTCAGTGTATCTTTTAATTCTAAAACCTCCTTCTTCCGATCCTTTTCCTCTCACAATGAGATCTCAAAGTCCATTCTCATGTCAAAATTCCGGATCGTCATCTTTTTTTCTTCTATAATAGATAACTTTTAAGTCTCGAAATCTTGGCGGATTGTTCATCAGCGCGTTTTTGTATCTAATCTTCTTCTAAAGCTCCATGTTAGCTGCCTCCAGTATCTTGATCTTCGCGAAAATATCAGCGTTGTCGTCGGAAAATTTAAATTCGGTACGGTCATTTGGAACGTGTGTGCAGGTGTTTAATACGAAATCTTGACGGGCTACCTGTAAACAAGGATTTTAGATAGGGAAGATTTTTAACTAATGAAAACTTACTCAATCTGGATACTTGATGGCACTATAATAGCTATTGAGACTCAATTTTATAACCGAATATCTCTGCAGCAGACAGTAACCACTGTTTAAAAATAGCGAATAAAAATACATAGAAAAGATTTGGGGAGAAATATCAGAAAAATCAAGAAGAAACGACCGTTATTCACGAATGGTCTACATGAGAGTGATGAGTTTCCCTAGTTTCCCTTTGCCTTATATACCAAGATTTTTTAGTCGCTCCGCCCACTCATTTGTCATCATGATGACAAAACAGTAGATGTTTCTTATCTGACAATATCTACTCGTTTTCAGGATACTTCTCCATAGTATACCCTTAATTGGGTTATCAGATGAGAATTGTCATCATCTTAATAGGATACTTTTCTGTTTCGCTCCGATGGGAAGACTGATAAGAACACAACAACAATTTAAGAGACAATCTCTGAGATTGTCGAGCACAGGCCTGAAGGCCTGACAACACTAATTTCAAACTGTATAGAATGGTCTCATTTTTGATGTGAAGGTACCCTAAGGTGTTCTCATTACAAATCCGCTTTACTTAACCTGATTCGTTCCTCCTCCCCAGAGTTGACGTCATCTGAAGTCAAAAAATCAAAATCGTTAGTTTTGAAGATAGAGGTCTAAACTTTTCAGAAATGAATTTAGAGCACATTATTGAATATTTTCTTAGTACATGATTAATTTCCATCTCTTTCCGTTCGTCTGGAAAATTCACATTTATAACAAAAATTTCACTTTTTTGAAAATACTGAAAAATTTTAGTATAGCTGTCCGACGAGATAAGTTCAAATTATGAAAGTTCAAGTCCGAATACATATAGATCACACAAAAATACGCGTGTAAACCCGTGCCTAACCAATTTTTTTCGACCATTTTCAAAGTGATATCATCACATGAGGCAACTCGAATTCGGCTTATTCAACGATAAGTATTTTTTTCAACTGAGAATTGAAAGAACAAACAATCCTCTGCATTTTTACAGCGGAAAATGATATATTCATGAGAATATTTTGATTCAATATACGTCTTTTGTCAAAATTTCGTAGAATGGCCAAACCGTCGGAATTTGTGTTTCTAATCAGATTTTCTCAAAATTTTCATGCTGGTAACAACTTGAATTAGTAGGTGACATGCATTGGACTGTTTGAAATCGCAAGAAAAACCCGACAAGACCTCTAGACCCCCATGGGTAAGTGTTATACTAGAGATATTCCGTTTCCTTCCATTACAAACCGTAGTCCTAGTATGTGAATCAATTTTCCTTGAATGCTTGTTCTGATATTTGGCTGAAACAAACAAAAAATCAGATTTTCATGTCGTAATACACCAGAAAATCATAAAAACAAACACTTGGTTCCACTGTATTAGAAACTTTTCTCGATCGTTATCGAAAACTTCTACAATATGTGCATTAGACGGATATGAACGCTTCACTTTATTAAAATCATATTCCAAATATCAGACAGCCAAAATAAGAGTATTACAGTGGACGGAGAAAATTTTCATGCAGTGAAGATGTCTTTGGCAATTTGTACTGATTGAAAATACTCATCATATTCTGTAAAAAAAGACTCATCTTTCAAAAAGCGGATGAGTCCGGCATCTTCGTGTTCTTCTTCTGGAATTTCGTAAACTTCATCAACCGAACTGACATGTCTTCGGTGACGATGAATTCCCGCATTTCTCCTCTTCTCGGCTTCTCTTGAGAAAAATCCAGCTATTTGTCGAAAATCTTTTCGTTCGTCGACAGAGAATTTGAACGATCCATCTTCATTTTTCTCTGTTATCATTCGTTTTTCAACAAACTTTGGGTCCAATCTCTTCTTCAATAATCCTTCTTCAAAGCACTTAACCAAAAATTTCTTCACTTTAGTTTCGAATGGTTTTCTTGTCTGCTTCCGCGGAAGTGCCCAGCCAGGCTTCAAGGAGTCTTGTTCCTTCGATTCTTTCAATTCGTCCAATGCGTCGGTTATAGTTGAACAAGTCCTTGACGTTTGAATTTCTTTGATGTTCTTAGCAAATAATTTGAAGGCCGCGTCTCGAAGAGTAAACCTCTCGGGTGATATTTTATGTTTTCCTCTGAGGAGGTGTTTCTTCAAATTGTAGTGGGTTAGGAATTCTG
Organism: Caenorhabditis tropicalis; assembly: GCA_016735795.1. Lineage (NCBI taxonomy): Eukaryota > Metazoa > Nematoda > Chromadorea > Rhabditida > Rhabditidae > Caenorhabditis > Caenorhabditis tropicalis. The sequence continues at coordinate 1,013,933 of CM028619.1, read as the reverse complement.
CCGCGCATCCAACTTCTGGGCATGAATAGAGTTTACCTAATTCGTCCGACAGTTTTGCATTTTCACCGTCATCAGTTTCTGGGGCGGTATCGTTCTCTTCATTTATGCAATTTGAAGATTCTTGGCCTGGAGTTGGGTTCTCTTTGTTCGATTTACATTCGTGATGATACCAAAACTTTGTTCGCTTTCCTGCAGCCACGTTTTTTGTCTCCGATTCGATTGATTCAATCGCAGAAGCAGTATATCCAGCATCCTCGAATTCGAAAGTTCCATTCATTGGATTGAGATTATCCTTGGTTTCAAGATGTCCCTCTCCAATTCCTCCATATCTTCGTCCTCGAATACCTTCTTTCTCAACTGTGAAATGATTCAAGTTCGATATCCCGGTCCATTTTGCATTCCCAGGAAGATCAACAGTAACTGAACCATGATGAATCGACATTCCATTCAGCATTTTTCCGGCTTTGAGAGAATCGAAAAACTGAGCAGAAGTGGTGATGTCGTTGCCGTTTGAAACGTATTCTTCGGCTTTTCGTTTCACCCTGCTCGCGTCTCGATCGCTTGAGCTTTTTCCGTTCTGTGCCTCACTGAATGTGTATGTGTCAATCTTGACGCCAGTTTCCTCCATCAGGTAATGCAACGAATTTATTGTATTTGCACAGTGGTAAGCTCCTGTAAATTATTATTCTAACTTCCGATTGTATGTGAAATGAAATACTGACCGGCATTATCAGAACGTAAGGAGACGGTAGTGATGCCGACCTTTTTCAATTGTGACAGGACGTGGAGTAGAGTAAGAACAACAAGAGAACTGTCCTGCAAGGCTATCATGTTTCCAAGTTTTATTTCGGACAACTTACTTGTGTCACTTGACTGTCGAAAACGTGGACAAATGAGTGTTGTGTGTACGTGCCACTTATTTTTGCAGCTACATGGGAGATATGGTAAGAAATCCCCTTCTTTCCAAAATAATCGTTTTGTTTTTCTCGATGCCATCGTGGCAAGTATTTTTGAGCGAAGTCAATTGTTATTAGTGCACTATTATCAGAAAGATTGTTCAGAATGTCTTCTCTTTCCTGGCTGGTGTATGCTGCTCGAAGGTAATGTTTCTTCATCTCTTGAATTTCATCGACGTATTTCTCAATCAGATCATGATCTTCTTTACGTTTCTGCCAGTTTGGATCAGATTCAGCAGTTTCTGACATCAAATCGGTCGCAAAAGATGAAATTTCCTTCAAAACAGCTTTTGCTCTTTCGCATCGATCGCACTTCGAGTCATACTTATGTTTGTATGAGTCTGTCAAGCAAGATGATGACATCTTCTTGTCGTTCGGGTCGCTCAGTGCCAATGTTGCACAATGATCTGCTACTCGACTACATTTTTTCACATGTAAACGAAAGTCTGTACGAAGATACTGAGAGGCTTCAAAAAGTTCCTTCTTTATTTGTCTCATCATCTCAGCATATGTTGGTTCTGAATTCATCCATTCAGCGACAATTCGATGGAGCCCATCGAACCCCTGAAATAGATGACGTTAACTTTAGAAAGATTTGCTTTAAAGATTTTACCTCCATGCCGTTTGCTGTAAAATAATCAACGCATGTTGTAGCTCTTCTATCTGTTGCTGCGCATACATCTAGAATTTTGAAAACAGATGACCGACTCAAAGCCAAATGCTCCTGATTGCTGTTCTGAAAAACGATAACAGTATTTCAGATACATTGAACATCGATCTACTTTTAGCATCTTATTGTACATCTCAAAGATTTCTGTTGAGCTTTGTTGTCGTATTGTATCAGGGATCTGTTGTTTCGTACCATCTGATAACTTGACATTCCGATACCCATAGGGCAGTCCAATCATCACAGAAGAACTGTGTTCAATTTGTTTTTGAAAGACGTGGAATAATACAAACCTCGTGATAAAATCGATGAATACTTGAAGCGCCATGCGATCATACCGTACGAGACCGCCTTTTGAAGATTCGAACTTGTCAACGTTGTTCCTACGGGCAAAAATTTTTGCTGAATCGTACATGTATCGGCTGGAAGAACTATTTGCTTAAAATAATAATTCCACCTCGTAACCTCAAGTTCGGTATATACTTCGCCACTGTCAGATATGGAATCGAGTTTGCAACCACTGAGAGAATCGTAATTTTATGTTTTTTATTCTGTGCAAGGACGAATTGAGCCGTCACTTGTCTCATCGCTTGCTCAAAACTTTCGGAAGAGCCTGTGGTCCATGATTCGTCCTCTTCTAGCTTTTGGAGAACTTTTTTCTTCAGATCAGTGCCGTCATCATCTCCTGCCACTGTACCCACCATGACATCAAACATCTTGCGGACAGAACAAACTTTTATTCGCTGAGATCTTTCGCCGAGTTCTCCGAATTGTTTTGTTGGATAACACACTCGGTCTACTCCGACAAATTTTGCGAATTCGTGAAGTGCAGCACCAGCTTGTGTTTTTCTTTTTTTTGGTGCTTCGGTAAAAATTCTTGACTCGCTAGAACATGTGGAATCATCAGTGTCAGTAAAGAACCCTACAGGCCGTCTAACTCTTTTCTGAGAGCTCTCGCTGTGGGTTTTCTTCAATTCTAAAAGAAATTCTGCATGTGAACGGCAAATGGCTGAAACATTCATAATTGTACACACCTCGTAGAATTGTTCATACGTATTCCCGGGTGAACTAAAAATCCGAACCGGCTGTTGATAATGTGTGCTTCTTGAATTGTTAATGTTTGAAGCTTACTTTCCGGTCTGCCGCCGTCGTGTGAAATTCCTACTCCTTCTGGCATTGAGCACGTTTTATGGCCTTTATTGTTCCGATGAATATGAGCTCGTTCAAATCCATTATTATTATGATCTCCCCATTTGTAGAGTAATTCATCTGCGTGATGATCGCACAGGTAGTAGTCTTCCCATTCTTCAGCTACTTTTCGATCCGAAAAATCCAGGTTACATAATCCGGTTCCTCGACAAATGACCAGAGCTAATGAATCGCTGGCACCAGTTTTGGGATCTACTGGATAATTCATAAGTTCACCGAATCTCAAAAAAATTAATTGCTCTATACAAAAACTTGTAAAGTTATTGTTACCTGATCAGCTTGTCACTACATTTTTCAGAGATCCCAGATTTCTCTGGCCTCTGCCCAGTTTCAAGATCTGTTTTTCTAAGAAATCGAAAATAGCATTGCTCATTCGCACATGTTTGTATTGTGTGAGATTGTTCATCCACAGATTCTTTATCCACAGAGCTCTGAAATAGTGTTTCAACAACCGATAAATGTTTTCACTTACAGAAGTTACACTTTCTTGGTTTTTCACAGGTGGAGCAGTTAAGAATGGTAAAAAGAAAATTAGCAGACAAACCAACAGTATTTCCATGGCTCAATTCAAAAACCTTCAGCAAAGGAAAACTGAAGAACGGAGGAGGTTGTTTCCCCAATTCCGTTTCTAGTTCAAGTCTCGGTTTCTCGAGCTACTATACTCTTTTTTGTTTTCGCCTTCTTTCATTGAGCTTTGAGCATGCTCTTCTTGTTTTTCTGCTGTTTAGTTGTTATTTCTTGCATTTCACAACGAAGGAGAAATAGTAAAGACAAACGAAAACAAAAAATGAAAAAAAAATTTTTTAAAAAGGGAATAATGATAATTTATACCACAACATCAGTTATTCCACGACAACTGAATGTTGTAAAGGTTTTCGATAACGATCGAGAAAAGTTTCTGATACAGTGGAACCAAGTGTTTGTTTTTATGATTTTCTGGTGTATTACGACATGAAAATCTGATTTTTTGTTTGTTTCAGCCAAATATCAGAACAAGCATTCAAGGAAAATTGATTCACATACTAGGACTACGGTTTGTAATGGAAGGAAACGGAATATCTCTAGTATAACACTTACCCATGGGGGTCTAGAGGTCTTGTCGGGTTTTTCTTGCGATTTCAAACAGTCCAATGCATGTCACCTACTAATTCAAGTTGTTACCAGCATGAAAATTTTGAGAAAATCTGATTAGAAACACAAATTCCGACGGTTTGGCCATTCTACGAAATTTTGACAAAAGACGTATATTGAATCAAAATATTCTCATGAATATATCATTTTCCGCTGTAAAAATGCAGAGGATTGTTTGTTCTTTCAATTCTCAGTTGAAAAAAATACTTATCGTTGAATAAGCCGAATTCGAGTTGCCTCATGTGATGATATCACTTTGAAAATGGTCGAAAAAAATTGGTTAAGCACGGGTTTACACGCGTATTTTTGTGTGATCTATATGTATTCGGACTTGAACTTTCATAATTTGAACTTATCTCGTCGGACAGCTATACTAAAATTTTTCAGTATTTTCAAAAAAGTGAAATTTTTGTTATAAATGTGAATTTTCCAGACGAACGGAAAGAGATGGAAATTAATCATGTACTAAGAAAATATTCAATAATGTGCTCTAAATTCATTTCTGAAGAGTTTAGACCTCTATCTTCAAAACTAACGATTTTGATTTTTTGACTTCAGATGACGTCAACTCTGGGGAGGAGGAACGAATCAGGTTAAGTAAAGCGGATTTGTAATGAGAACACCTTAGGGTACCTTCACATCAAAAATGAGACCATTCTATACAGTTTGAAATTAGTGTTGTCAGGCCTTCTCGAACATTTCAGAGATTGTCTCTTAAAACCTTGTAAGTGAACATGGAAAACAAAAAAAATGATTTTCTAAAAATGTGAAAAAATGAAATATAGGAAGATACCTATTCGAGACAAGCTGGACGGCAAGAGAAGAACGTACATTTCTGTTTCGCTCCAACGGGAAGGCTGATAAGAGCACAAGTAAACAACGAAATAAACAAAATAAATATGGAAAACAAAAAATGGGATTTTCTGTATCTAAATGTAGAGAAATTTCTGAGACAAGCTGGACGATAGAAGAAAAACACGAACGGAGATGGGGAACAAAACTGTTCATTGGACTAAACTGCAATTCCACTTTCTTGGTTTTTTTGGTTCCTTTAAAATGGAAATTCAAAATGAACAGCAATTTTGATAACCTGAAAAAACATCGAAAACATTGGCTTCAAGGCGGATAATTGACAGTATGAAACAGTATATTTCATTTTTTGAAAGGAGCAAAAAAGGAGCAGGAAAATGGAAACCGAATCATTGTTCTTTGTTTTTTTCTCACTTGTCTCTTGAAACAGCGGTGTCTTCCGATTTGACTCGCCTTGTTCAAAAAGAACTCATTTAATTTTTTAAAAATGAATCCCTATTGAAAAAATCGCGCGCTAGTGAAGGTTCGATTTCAAGCCAAGAAGATAGGTTTTTTAAATGTTATGAAAAAACAGGGACGTGCAAATGATATACCCGGATCCACGTAGCAGTCGTCTTTTCTGGTAAGAATAGAATAGTGTTAACATTAACATTCTTCATTTTCTTTTCAAAATAATTGTCTCTCATTTTTTTAAGCACATGCTCTTGGTACTCGTTGCATCCTCACTTCAATTACCTTTCGGCTGTTCAGTAAAATTTCTACTTTTTTGGTGAAAATAGTACGAAACTATTCGTTGATGCTAATACATTAATAAAATTCTTTGTTTTCTCTTCAAAATTAAAATCTAACGACTTTCACAAAAAAAGATGGCAGAACCAAAAGTCTTATTCCCACATTTAACTAGAAAAAATTACATTTTTTTATTCTCCGTGTTCACTTAGTTCCAAGATTTGCTCCCTTATGTTCCTATCAGTCTTCCCATCAGAGCAAAACAAAAAAGTATCCTATTAATATGATGACAATTCTCATCTGATAACCCAATTAAGAGTATACCATGGGGAAGTATCCAGAAAACGTGTAGATACTGTCAGATAAGAAACATCTGCTCTTTTATCATCATGATGACAAATGAGTGGGCGGAGCGACTAAAGAATCTTGGTATATAAGTCAGACGGAAACAGGGGAAACTCATCATTCCCATGTACACCATTCGTGAATAACGGTCGTTTCTCATTGATTTTTCTGATCTATTTTTCTCCAAATTTTGCTACTCTTCACTTTTTCAACGGTTACTGTAAATATGTTACCACATACTGCCTGTCTCAGCGGTTCATTTTTCTGACTTATTCACTTCTATGTATTTTTATTCGCTATTTTTAAACAGTGGTTACTGTCTGCTGCAGAGATATTCGGTTATAAAATTGAGTCTCAATAGCTATTATAGTGCCATCAAGTATCCAGATTGAGTAAGTTTTCATTAGTTAAAAATCTTTCCTATCTAAAATCGCTGTTTACAGGTAGTCCGTCAAGAATTCGTATTAAACACCTGCATACACGTTCAAATGATTGTACCGAATTTGAATTTCCCGACGACAACGTCCTCCAAAATTACTTTAAAGCAACGGAAAAGGCTTTCTGCCGTTTTTGGACCAACTGAATAGATTATGCTGCTGAATGAGAAGTTGAAGAATACATAGAAAGAAATGAGACAACTGACTAAGGAAAAGGATGAGAAAATCGAGAACTGGACGCAGCGAACAATGGAAGATCAAAGATTTGCGGATTTTTTATAAATAATTACTATTCTTCTTTCGATGGAAGGAAGGAGTTCCATACTTTATTAGGTGAGTTCGTTTTCTATATATAAATTCTTTGAAATTTTCTGAAATCTTCAATACTTAGGTATCCAAAAGCGTACAGGGCTGAACGGCGCCTTTCCAAGTTAAAACAATTTCAGACTGAGAACGGTATTCAAAATGAAAAACTCACAAATATTCGCAACAGCGAATGTATTGTCAACCCATCCACATTGATCGCCGCCATTCCTGTTGGAGCCGTTATAACACAAGCCTCCTTTCCATGAAACTCACGTCAAACGAATTCTGCCATCTTCTTGAGGACAACCGGTTTGCCGTGCCAGATGGTCCAGACGGAGTAAAACAACAACATTTTCGGAAGGAGAGTCTCCGCCTCCGGGATAGATGGCAAGGGATAGCAAATCAGTCAAGACATTCAGTCATTGCAACATTTGCATCCAAACCTCCACTTCGTAATTCCTATCCTTTCCCGACACCCATCTTCTACTTTCCCCAACCCTTCCTCACCTCACTTTCTTTCGTTTGTCTTAAACCGTTCACCTCTCCTGGAAATAATCCGTTATCTTTTCATCCAAAACCCTGGACGAGAGAAAACAAGACAAGAACCCAAGAAAGAAGTTCGTGGCACCACCAACTGATCGGGAAACCAAAAGCCAGAAAAAGAAAAGAAAAAGAAAAGAAGCAGCCGAAGCGAAAGGGAAATTAGAAGCCGACGCCGAAAAAAGAAGACCAGAAAGCAGGAACTCTTTGTTACATCTTCAAGGAAAGGGTTGTGTCTCGATTTGGAACCCCAAAAATTTTGGTAACTGATAAAGGAACGAACTTCATGTCTGGACAATTCACGTCGCTGATGAAAACCCTCAACATTGTCCACAAGACCAGCACTGCCTATCACCATCAAGCAAATGGACAAGTGGAACGTGGAAACGGAACACTTGAAACAATGATGAGGCAAATACCGAAAGAAGATGAATGGGATGAGAAATTGCAACAGTTGGTCCATGCTTATAACAATGCCACACATGCAACAACTGGAGTGCCGCCTTACTTGGTGGTCCATGGGAAGATGGCCAGATCACCACACAAAAATGATCTCCCACAAGACAGAGAGACAATGGAGGTGTCAACATATGTGAAGACGATACAAGCGGAACAACAGAAGAGTTATGGACAATGTGGAAAACGGATTGCCGAGAAGACCAAGTCAAACAAGGATAAAACGGATGAGAAAGTGAGAGATGTCATCATCAAGCCTGGAGACAAGATATGGTTGCGGAGGCCAAATCGACACAAAACAGGACATCTCAGTTTGCTGGTCCATATGAAGTTCGGGAAGTGGAGGAGCCGAACATAACTATCAGTTGGAAAAAGAAAACCCGATCAGGCGAAGAAAAACTAACCACTATTCATAAAAACAGATGTAAGTTGGTAAATACCGAAGACGACGAGCTGCAATCTTCGGAGGGATCTTCTGAATGAACAAGGATCAACGTCCAAAACTCCGCAGATCAATATCCAAGGTTCCACAAGTCAATGCCATTCAAATGCTCAATGCTTCTCAAATGCGCCATAGTTCTTCGCAATGGATACTTATTAATTAATCTAGTCTTACTATTATATTTCTTATGTGGTATTTGTTATTTTATATCCGACAGGGACGTCGGTTGTTCTCAATGGGCCCGGGGATGTCGCAGGAAAGACGAGGAGACTTCATTCCGAAGTCTCCGCCTTTTTTCTGCGTCTTTCTATTTAATGTTTTGCGGGAATTAATGCCCCGCTCTTCAGTAAATGCGGGATCCCGGGCACTGGCAACCCCGGAGGACTCTTATAGTTTTATCTTTTATATTTACCCTTGTTAAGTTTCTCATGTAATCCCTTTTTTCCTGTATCCCCTTTTTCCTATGAAATTTTCATGAAAAACCTATGAAATTTTCATGAAAAATGAGTCGCCCACCGTATCGTGACCCTCACCAACCCGACGCCCTTTTCCAACCCGACGTCCTTCTCCACCCCAACGTCCTTCTCCACCCCGATATTAACTCTAACCATTGAAAGCTCCATCTCTACGTCTTCTCTGTTTCTCTGTTTTTTTTCGTTTTTCTTTTTTTTTGGCGTTTTCAATCCCGACACCTATGGTTTCCACAATGAAAAGAGTTATTAAATTTACCTTTTTTTATTAAATTTCTTTGAAAAAAAAATTTTTTTTCGTTGAGGGCGGTGAAGGGGAATTTGCTACTGAAATATAATATTGAACCGGATTTTCTACTATAAAACTATATACCCTGGCTGGAAGGCTGAAGATTAGTTTTAAAGTTTTCGATTTCCGCCAGACGGTCTCCAAAACGCCACAAACCCCCATCCACTTCATCAATTGAGGGTAGTGATAGCGGATCTTCAACACCCACTTAAACTTAAAAATTTCTCCAAATTTCACCGCATAAGCTCACATTTATTTTCTTAGGTCTTGACGTCCGAAAACAGCTCAAAATCGGGTAAGCTTTGGGAATTTTCACTCATCGCAATCCGTTAGCAAATAGTATTATATACCGTAAATCCTGTAATAGACTTGCCCCTTTATTCGTCTTGCCCCTCTAATAGTATTGCGGTAGAAAAAGTAGTTTGAAAAATAATCTTGCACCCTCTAATTTTCTTGCCCCTGTAATAGTCTTGCACCCAGCCATACTTTGACTTCTTCACTTTTTGGTAATATAACCTTTCCGCTTTCTCCACACCCTTTTTTCTCATATAATGACAAAAAAAGAGTTTTTTCATTTTTTCAGGTTTTTAGTCTACTCTCACAAAATAATTAGCACGTGAGAAGAAAATAGGCGACCGGGAATCTAATTTTACTAGTCTAGGTAAAGGAAACAAGGTTTTTTTCGCTTAGTAATATTTCATTCATTTTTAAAAATAGAACTTTTATCATCACATAAAAGTCTCAAGAGGGCAATAATAGAGCCCCTTCATTGATCGGGAAGAAGAAGTACTCGTGGTCCTGGAGAGCCGTACTTAGAAGAAGATCGTCATCATTCACTACGAGAGTCGTGTCTTCTGAAAGAGGGAAATGTTGATACAGAAGTCAATGAAGTTGAAAAATTCAAGCTTGCTTTGGATTAAGCGTGACTTAATTCAATAAAAGGATCGGCTTACCGGTTATGATTTCGATTAGAGCTATATCTTTGCCTTCTCTTCTACCCTCTTCTTTCTTCTGTCATCTCCTGCTGCTCTAGTGCCACGTTGAGATTTCCTTCTGAAAAAAATGATTTTGGGAAGTAACGAAAAGTTTTTTGAAAAGTTTTTTCAAAAAGCAAATGAAAAAGTGAAGTGAGGACATTAACTAACCAATTAAAAGATCTTTGAAAAGATCTTTTTGAAAATTGTCTCCTTGAGCATTTCTGTCTCCAACTTCCACGATCGCCTTGATTAAAATCATATCTCGGACGCCTTCCTCTTAATACGCTTCAACTTGAAGACTTGAAAATAGTGGGCTGAAAATTAGCAATGTTTTCTATGCAAATTTTTTTTATTCTGACTCACCGAATTTTAATCAAAAAATAGAGAAATATTAGATTCGAAAAAAAATCAAGCAAATAGGAATAAAATCAGAGAGGATGAATTAGGAGCAATCAATAGAAGGAGACAACCTATGCACAAGGAGTCACCACCACAGGAGTGCATTTATGAGGTGAATGAGGTTGCTGTGTGGTGTTGGGCGAGTAAAGGAGAGGGGGGAGAGGAAGAAATAGAAGAAAAAGCTAGAGAGGGGACATTGAAAAAATAAGAGAGACAACGAGGAAATAACAAAATAGAGAACAATGAAAACAAAAGGGAATGGGTCGCGATAAAGAAGAAAAAGTAGTAATGAAGAATGTTCAGAGAAAAACACTATGTACTATTACGATGTATGACATGTTGTTTATGCTTGTGTAGCTTGTAGTCGTTATTCTATTTATAGCTATCTGGGTGATCATCCAAGTAAATGATAATTCAGTAGATATAAACGGAGAAAGTTACGGCAATAAAGAAAAAAGGTTCTGCCGGAGCGGCAAGGTTCTGGCTTGGCTTTATTACCATATCAGCTTAGGTGCTACTCTTCAGGCCCAAGTTTTCATTGAAGTTGTCGGTTGTTTTTATTGCGTGCCTCCACCACCTCCTCCTTCTCCTCCTCTTTTGTCATCTTGTTCACTTTTATATGTTTTGTTTCATTCTATTCCGACTATTGCCCTCCTCCACCACCTCCTCCTTCTCCTCCTCTTTCGTTATCTTGTTCACTTTTATATGTTTTGTTTCATTCTGTTTCGACTATTGCCCTCCTCCTCCACCTCCTACCTTCTCCTCCTCCTTCTTCGTCTTCTTGTTCACTGTTTTATACTTTGTTTTTATATGTTTCCACTTACTTTTCCCGCCTCCTCCACCTCCTCCTTCTCCACCTTCTTCGTCTTCTTGTTCACTGTTTTATACTTTGTTTTTATATGTTTCGACTGCTGCCCTCCTCCTCCACCTCCTCCTTCTCCTCCTCTTTCGTCATCTTGTTCACTTTTATTTATTTTGTTTCATTCTGTTTCGACTATTGCCCTCCTCCTCCACCTCCTCCTTCTCCTCCTCTTTCGTCATCTTGTTCACTTTTATATGTTTTGTTTCATTCTGTTTCGACTATTGCCCTCCTCCTCCACCTCCTCCTTCTCCTCCTCTTTCGTCATCTTGTTCACTTTTATATGTTTTGTTTCATTCTGTTTCGACTATTGCCCTCCTCCTCCACCTCCTCCTTCTCCTCCTCTTTCGTCATCTTGTTCACTTTTATTTATTTTGTTTCATTCTGTTTCGACTATTGCCTTCCTCCTCCACCTCCTCCTCCTCCTCCTCTTTCGTCATCTTGTTCACTTTTATATGTTTTGTTTCATTCTGTTTCGACTATTGCCCTCCTCCTTCTCCTCCTCTTTCGTCATCTTGTTCACTTTTATATGTTTTGTTTCATTCTGTTTCGACTATTGCCCTCCTCCTCCACCTCCTCCTTCTCCTCCTCTTTCGTCATCTTGTTCATTGTTTTATACTTTGTTTTTATATGTTTCCACTTACTTTTCCCGCCTCCTCCACCTCCTCCTTCTCCACCTTCTTCGTCTTCTTGTTCACTGTTTTATACTTTGTTTTTATATGTTTCGACTGCTGCCCTCCTCCTCCACCTCCTCCTTCTCCTCCTCTTTCGTCATCTTGTTCACTTTTATTTATTTTGTTTCATTCTGTTTCGACCATTGCCCTCCTCCTCCACCTCCTCCTTCTCCTCCTCTTTCGTCATCTTGTTCACTGTTTTATACTTTGTTTTTATATGTTTCCACTTACTTTTCCCACCTCCTCCACCTCCTCCTTCTCCTCTTTCGTCTTCTTGTTCACTGTTCTATGTTTTGTTTTATTCTGTTTCGACTATTGCCCTCTTCCTCCACCTCCTCCTTCTCCTCCTCTTTCGTCTTCTTGTTCACTTTTATATGTTTTGTTTTATTCTGTTTCGACCATTGCCCTCCTCCTCCACCTCCTCCTTCTCCTCCTCTTTCGTCATCTTGTTCACTGTTTTATACTTTGTTTTTATATGTTTCCACTTACTTTTCCCACCTCCTCCACCTCCTCCTTCTCCTCTTTCGTCTTCTTGTTCACTGTTCTATGTTTTGTTTTATTCTGTTTCGACTATTGCCCTCCTCCTCCACCTCCTCCTTCTCCTCCTCTTTCGTCTTCTTGTTCACTTTCATATGTTTTGTTTTATTCTGTTTCGACTATTGCCCTCCTCCTCCTCCACCTCCTCCTTCTCCTCCTCTTTCGTCATCTTGTTCACTGTTTTATACTTTGTTTTTATATGTTTCCACTTACTTTTCCCACCTCCTCCACCTCCTCCTTCTCCTCCTCTTTCGTCTTCTTGTTCACTGTTCTATGTTTTGTTTTATTCTGTTTCGACTATTGCCCTCCTCCTCCACCTTGTTCACTTTTATATGTTTTGTTTCATTCTGTTTCGACTATTGCCCTCCTCCTCCACCTCCTCCTTCTCCTCCTCTTTCGTCATCTTGTTCATTGTTTTATACTTTGTTTTTATATGTTTCCACTTACTTTTCCCGCCTCCTCCACCTCCTCCTTCTCCTCCTCTTTCGTCATCTTGTTCACTTTTATTTATTTTGTTTCATTCTGTTTCGACTATTGCCCTCCTCCTCCACCTCCTCCTTCTCCTCCTCTTTCGTCATCTTGTTCACTTTTATATGTTTTGTTTCATTCTGTTTCGACTATTTGCCTTCCTCCTCCACCTCCTCCTTCTCCTCCTCTTTCGTCATCTTGTTCACTTTATATTATTTTGTTTCATTCTGTTTCGACTATTGCCCTCCTCCTCCACCTCCTCCTTCTCCTCCTCTTTCGTCATCTTGTTCACTTTTATTTATTTTGTTTCATTCTGTTTCGACTATTGCCCTCCTCCTCCACCTCCTCCTTCTCCTCCTCTTTCGTCATCTTGTTCACTTTTATATGTTTTGTTTCATTCTGTTTCGACTATTGCCTTCCTCCTCCACCTCCTCCTTCTCCTCCTCTTTCGTCATCTTGTTCACTTTTATTTATTTTGTTTCATTCTGTTTCGACTATTGCCCTCCTCCTCCACCTCCTCCTTCTCCTCCTCTTTCGTCTTCTTGTTCACTTTCATATGTTTTGTTTTATTCTGTTTCGACTATTGCCCTCCTCCTCCACCTCCTCCTTCTCCTCCTCTTTCGTCTTCTTGTTCACTTTTATATGTTTTGTTTTATTCTGTTTCGACTATTGCCCTCCTCCTCCACCTCCTCCTTCTCCTCCTCTTTCGTCATCTTGTTCACTGTTTTATACTTTGTTTTATATGTTTCCACTTACTTTTCCCACCTCCTCCACCTCCTCCTTCTCCTCCTCTTTCGTCTTCTTGTTCACTGTTCTATGTTTTGTTTTATTCTGTTTCGACCATTGCCCTCCTCCTCCACCTCCTCCTTCTCCTCCTCTTTCGTCATCTTGTTCACTGTTTTATACTTTGTTTTATATGTTTCCACTTACTTTCCCACCTCCTCCACCTCCTCCTTCTCCTCCTCTTTCGTCTTCTTGTTCACTGTTCTATGTTTTGTTTTATTCTGTTTCGACTATTGCCCTCTTCCTCCACCTCCTCCTTCTCCTCCTCTTTCGTCTTCTTGTTCACTTTTATATGTTTTGTTTTATTCTGTTTCGACCATTGCCCTCCTCCTCCACCTCCTCCTTCTCCTCCTCTTTCGTCATCTTGTTCACTGTTTTATACTTTGTTTTTATATGTTTCCACTTACTTTTCCCACCTCCTCCACCTCCTCCTTCTCCTCTTTCGTCTTCTTGTTCACTGTTCATATGTTTTGTTTTATTCTGTTTCGACTATTGCCCTCCTCCTCCACCTCCTCCTTCTCCTCCTCTTTCGTCTTCTTGTTCACTTTTATATGTTTTGTTTTATTCTGTTTCGACTATTGCCCCCTCCTCCTCCACCTCCTCCTTCTCCTCCTCTTTCGTCATCTTGTTCACTGTTTTATACTTTGTTTTATATGTTTCCACTTACTTTTCCCACCTCCTCCACCTCCTCCTTCTCCTCCTCTTTCGTCTTCTTGTTCACTTTCATATGTTTTGTTTTATTCTGTTTCGACTATTGCCCTCCTCCTCCACCTCCTCCTTCTCCTCCTCTTTCGTCATCTTGTTCACTGTTTTATACTTTGTTTTATATGTTTCCACTTACTTTTCCCACCTCCTCCACCTCCTCCTTCTCCTCCTCTTTCGTCTTCTTGTTCACTTTCATATGTTTTGTTTTATTCTGTTTCGACTATTGCCCTCCTCCTCCACCTCCTCCTTCTCCTCCTCTTTCGTCTTCTTGTTCACTTTCATATGTTTTGTTTTATTCTGTTTCGACTATTGCCCTCCTCCTCCACCTCCTCCTTCTCCTCCTCTTTCGTCTTCTTGTTCACTTTATATGTTTTGTTTTATTCTGTTTCGACTATTTCCCTCCTCCTCCACCTCCTCCTTCTCCTCCTCTTTCGTCATCTTGTTCACTTTTATTTATTTTGTTTCATTCTGTTTCGACTATTGCCCTCCTCCTCCACCTCCTCCTTCTCCTCCTCTTTCGTCATCTTGTTCACTGTTTTATACTTTGTTTTATATGTTTCCACTTTTCCCACCTCCTCCACCTCCTCCTTCTCCTCCTCTTTCGTTATCTTGTTCACTGTTTTATACTTTGTTTTATATGTTTCCACTACTTTTCCCACCTCCTCCACCTCCTCCTTCTCCTCCTCTTTCGTCTTCTTGTTCACTTTCATATGTTTTGTTTTATTCTGTTTCGACTATTGCCCTCCTCCTCCACCTCCTCCTTCTCCTCCTCTTTCGTCATCTTGTTCACTGTTTTATACTTTGTTTTTATATGTTTCCACTTACTTTTCCCACCTCCTCCACCTCCTCCTTCTCCTCCTCTTTCGTCTTCTTGTTCACTTTCATATGTTTTGTTTTATTCTGTTTCGACTATTGCCCTCCTCCTCCACCTCCTCCTTCTCCTCCTCTTTCGTCTTCTTGTTCGCTTTCATATGTTTTGTTTTATTCTGTTTCGACTATTGCCCTCCTCCTCCACCTCCTCCTTCTCCTCCTCTTTCGTCTTCTTGTTCACTGTTTTATATGTTTTGTTTTATTCTGTTTCGACTATTTCCCTCCTCCTCCACCTCCTCCTTCTCCTCCTCTTTCGTCATCTTGTTCACTTTATATTATTTTGTTTCATTCTGTTTCGACTATTGCCCTCCTCCTCCACCTCCTCCTTCTCCTCCTCTTTCGTCATCTTGTTCACTTTTATTTATTTTGTTTTATTCTGTTTCGACTATTGCCCTCCTCCTCCACCTCCTCCTTCTCCTCCTCTTTCGTCATCTTGTTCACTTTTATATGTTTTGTTTCATTCTGTTTCGACTATTGCCTTCCTCCTCCACCTCCTCCTTCTCCTCCTCTTTCGTCATCTTGTTCACTGTTTTTTATTTTGTTTTTCATTCTGTTTCGACTATTGCCTCCTCCTCCACCTCCTCCTTCTCCTCCTCTTTCGTCATCTTGTTCACTTTTATTTATTTTGTTTCATTCTGTTTCGACTATTGCCCTCCTCCTCCACCTCCTCCTTCTCCTCCTCTTTCGTCTTCTTGTTCACTTTCATATGTTTTGTTTTATTCTGTTTCGACTATTGCCCTCCTCCTCCACCTCCTCCTTCTCCTCCTCTTTCGTCTTCTTGTTCACTTTTATATGTTTTGTTTTATTCTGTTTCGACTATTGCCCTCCTCCTCCACCTCCTCCTTCTCCTCCTCTTTCGTCATCTTGTTCACTGTTTATACTTTGTTTTATATGTTTCCACTTACTTTTCCCACCTCCTCCACCTCCTCCTTCTCCTCCTCTTTCGTCTTCTTGTTCACTGTTCTATGTTTTGTTTTATTCTGTTTCGACCATTGCCCTCCTCCTCCACCTCCTCCTTCTCCTCCTCTTTCGTCATCTTGTTCACTGTTTTATACTTTGTTTTATATGTTTCCACTTACTTTTCCCACCTCCTCCACCTCCTCCTTCTCCTCCTCTTTCGTCTTCTTGTTCACTGTTCTATGTTTTGTTTTATTCTGTTTCGACTATTGCCCTCTTCCTCCACCTCCTCCTTCTCCTCCTCTTTCGTCTTCTTGTTCACTTTTATATGTTTTGTTTTTTATTCTGTTTCGACCATTGCCCTCCTCCTCCACCTCCTCCTTCTCCTCCTCTTTCGTCATCTTGTTCACTGTTTTATACTTTGTTTTATATGTTTCCACTTACTTTTCCCACCTCCTCCACCTCCTCCTTCTCCTCCTCTTTCGTCTTCTTGTTCACTTTCATATGTTTTGTTTTATTCTGTTTCGACTATTGCCCTCCTCCTCCACCTCCTCCTTCTCCTCCTCTTTCGTCTTCTTGTTCACTTTATATGTTTTGTTTTATTCTGTTTCGACTATTGCCCTCCTCCTCCACCTCCTCCTTCTCCTCCTCTTTCGTCATCTTGTTCACTGTTTTATACTTTGTTTTATATGTTTCCACTTACTTTTCCCACCTCCTCCACCTCCTCCTTCTCCTCCTCTTTCGTCTTCTTGTTCACTTTCATATGTTTTGTTTTATTCTGTTTCGACTATTGCCCTCCTCCTCCACCTCCTCCTTCTCCTCCTCTTTCGTCATCTTGTTCACTGTTTTATACTTTGTTTTATATGTTTCCACTTACTTTTCCCACCTCCTCCACCTCCTCCTTCTCCTCCTCTTTCGTCTTCTTGTTCACTTTCATATGTTTTGTTTTATTCTGTTTCGACTATTGCCCTCCTCCTCCACCTCCTCCTTCTCCTCCTCTTTCGTCTTCTTGTTCACTTTCATATGTTTTGTTTTATTCTGTTTCGACTATTGCCCTCCTCCTCCACCTCCTCCTTCTCCTCCTCTTTCGTCTTCTTGTTCACTTTTATATGTTTTGTTTTATTCTGTTTCGACTATTTCCCTCCTCCTCCACCTCCTCCTTCTCCTCCTCTTTCGTCATCTTGTTCACTTTTATTTATTTTGTTTCATTCTGTTTCGACTATTGCCCTCCTCCTCCACCTCCTCCTTCTCCTCCTCTTTCGTCATCTTGTTCACTTTTATTTATTTTGTTTCATTCTGTTTCGACTATTGCCCTCCTCCTCCACCTCCTCCTTCTCCTCCTCTTTCGTCATCTTGTTCACTTTTATTTATTTTGTTTCATTCTGTTTCGACTATTGCCCTCCTCCTCCACCTCCTCCTTCTCCTCCTCTTTCGTCATCTTGTTCACTTTTATTTATTTTGTTCCATTCTGTTTCGACTATTGCCCTCCTCCTCTACCTCCTCCTTCTCCTCCTCTTTCGTCATCTTGTTCACTTTTATTTATTTTGTTTCATTCTGTTTCGACTATTGCCCTCCTCCTCCACCTCCTCCTTCTCCTCCTCTTTCGTCATCTTGTTCACTTTTATTTATTTTGTTTCATTCTGTTTCGACTATTGCCTTCCTCCTCCACCTCCTCCTTCTCCTCCTCTTTCGTCATCTTGTTCACTTTTATTTATTTTGTTCCATTCTGTTTCGACTATTGCCCTCCTCCTCCACCTCCTCCTTCTCCTCCTCTTTCGTCATCTTGTTCACTTTTATTTATTTTGTTTTATTCTGTTTCGACTATTGCCCTCCTCCTCCTCCTCCTCCTTCTCCTCCTCTTTCGTCTTCTTGTTCACTTTTCATATGTTTTGTTTTATTCTGTTTCGACTATTGCCCTCCTCCTCCACCTCCTCCTTCTCCTCCTCTTTCGTCTTCTTGTTCACTTTTATATGTTTTGTTTTATTATGTTTCGACTATTGCCCTCCTCCTCCACCTCCTCCTTCTCCTCCTCTTTCGTCATCTTGTTCACTGTTTTATACTTTGTTTTTATATGTTTCCACTTACTTTTCCCACCTCCTCCACCTCCTCCTTCTCCTCCTCTTTCGTCTTCTTGTTCACTGTTCTATGTTTTGTTTTATTCTGTTTCGACCATTGCCCTCCTCCTCCACCTCCTCCTTCTCCTCCTCTTTCGTCATCTTGTTCACTGTTTTATACTTTGTTTTATATGTTTCCACTTACTTTTCCCACCTCCTCCACCTCCTCCTTCTCCTCCTCTTTCGTCTTCTTGTTCACTGTTCTATGTTTTGTTTTATTCTGTTTCGACTATTGCCCTCTTCCTCCACCTCCTCCTTCCCCTCCTCTTTCGTCTTCTTGTTCACTTTTATATGTTTTGTTTTATTCTGTTTCAACCATTGCCCTCCTCCTCCACCTCCTCCTTCTCCTCCTCTTTCGTCATCTTGTTCACTGTTTTATACTTTGTTTTATATGTTTCCACTTACTTTTCCCACCTCCTCCACCTCCTCCTTCTCCTCCTCTTTCGTCTTCTTGTTCACTGTTCTATGTTTTGTTTTATTCTGTTTCGACTATTGCCCTCTTCCTCCACCTCCTCCTTCCCCTCCTCTTTCGTCTTCTTGTTCACTTTTATTTATTTTGTTTCATTCTGTTTCGACTATTGCCCTCCTCCTCCACCTCCTCCTTCTCCTCCTCTTTCGTCATCTTGTTCACTTTTATATGTTTTGTTTCATTCTGTTTCGACTATTGCCTTCCTCCTCCACCTCCTCCTTCTCCTCCTCTTTCGTCATCTTGTTCACTTTTATTTATTTTGTTCCATTCTGTTTCGACTATTGCCCTCCTCCTCCACCTCCTCCTTCTCCTCCTCTTTCGTCATCTTGTTCACTTTTATTTATTTTGTTTCATTCTGTTTCGACTATTGCCCTCCTCCTCCACCTCCTCCTTCTCCTCCTCTTTCGTCTTCTTGTTCACTTTCATATGTTTTGTTTTATTCTGTTTCGACTATTGCCCTCCTCCTCCACCTCCTTCCTTCTCCTCCTCTTTCGTCTTCTTGTTCACTTTTATATGTTTTGTTTTATTCTGTTTCGACTATTGCCCTCCTCCTCCTCCACCTCCTCCTTCTCCTCCTCTTTCGTCATCTTGTTCACTGTTTTATACTTTGTTTTTATATGTTTCCACTTACTTTTCCCACCTCCTCCACCTCCTCCTTCTCCTCCTCTTTCGTCTTCTTGTTCACTGTTCTATGTTTTGTTTTATTCTGTTTCGACCATTGCCCTCCTCCTCCACCTCCTCCTTCTCCTCCTCTTTCGTCATCTTGTTCACTGTTTTATACTTTGTTTTATATGTTTCCACTTACTTTTCCCACCTCCTCCACCTCCTCCTTCTCCTCCTCTTTCGTCTTCTTGTTCACTGTTCTATGTTTTGTTTTATTCTGTTTCGACTATTGCCCTCTTCCTCCACCTCCTCCTTCCCTCCTCTTTCGTCTTCTTGTTCACTTTTATATGTTTTGTTTTATTCTGTTTCGACCATTGCCCTCCTCCTCCACCTCCTCCTTCTCCTCCTCTTTCGTCATCTTGTTCACTGTTTTATACTTTGTTTTATATGTTTCCACTTACTTTTCCCACCTCCTCCACCTCCTCCTTCTCCTCCTCTTTCGTCTTCTTGTTCACTTTCATATGTTTTGTTTTATTCTGTTTCGACTATTGCCCTCCTCCTCCACCTCCTCCTTCTCCTCCTCTTTCGTCTTCTTGTTCACTTTTATATGTTTTGTTTCATTCTGTTTCGACTATTGCCCTCCTCCTCCTCCACCTCCTCCTTCTCCTCCTCTTTCGTCATCTTGTTCACTGTTTTATACTTTGTTTTTATATGTTTCCACTTACTTTTCCCACCTCCTCCCCCTCCTCCTTCTCCTCCTCTTTCGTCTTCTTGTTCACTGTTCTATGTTTTGTTTTATTCTGTTTCGACTATTGCCCTCCTCCTCCACCTCCTCCTTCTCCTCCTCTTTCGTCTTCTTGTTCACTTTCATATGTTTTGTTTTATTCTGTTTCGACTATTGCCCTCCTCCTCCACCTCCTCCTTCTCCTCCTCTTTCGTCATCTTGTTCACTGTTTTATACTTTGTTTTTATATGTTTCCACTTACTTTTCCCACCTCCTCCACCTCCTCCTTCTCCTCCTCTTTCGTCATCTTGTTCACTGTTTTATACTTTGTTTTTATATGTTTCCACTTACTTTTCCCACCTCCTCCACCTCCTCCTTCTCCTCCTCTTTCGTCATCTTGTTCACTGTTTTATACTTTGTTTTTATATGTTTCCACTTACTTTTCCCACCTCCTCCACCTCCTCCTTCTCCTCCTCTTTCGTCTTCTTGTTCACTGTTCTATGTTTTGTTTTATTCTGTTTCGATTATTGCCCTCCTCCTCCACCTCCTCCTTCTCCTCGACTTTCGTCATCTTGTTCACTGTTTTATACTTTGTTTTTATATGTTTCCACTTACTTTTCCCACCTCCTCCACCTCCTCCTTCTCCTCCTCTTTCGTCTTCTTGTTCACTGTTCTATGTTTTGTTTTATTCTGTTTCGACCATTGCCCTCCTCCTCCACCTCCTCCTTCTCCTCCTCTTTCGTCATCTTGTTCACTGTTTTATACTTTGTTTTATATGTTTCCACTTACTTTTCCCACCTCCTCCACCTCCTCCTTCTCCTCCTCTTTCGTCTTCTTGTTCACTTTCATATGTTTTGTTTTATTCTGTTTCGACTATTGCCCTCCTCCTCCACCTCCTCCTTCTCCTCCTCTTTCGTCTTCTTGTTCACTTTCATATGTTTTGTTTTATTCTGTTTCGACTATTGCCCTCCTCCTCCACCTCCTCCTTCTCCTCCTCTTTCGTCATCTTGTTCACTGTTTTATACTTTGTTTTTATATGTTTCCACTTACTTTTCCCACCTCCTCCGCCTCCTCCTTCTCCTCCTCTTTCGTCTTCTTGTTCACTGTTCTATGTTTTGTTTTATTCTGTTTCGACTATTGCCCTCTTCCTCCACCTCCTCCTTCCCCTCCTCTTTCGTCTTCTTGTTCACTTTTATTTATTTTGTTTCATTCTGTTTCGACTATTGCCCTCCTCCTCCACCTCCTCCTTCTCCTCCTCTTTCGTCATCTTGTTCACTTTTATATGTTTTGTTTCATTCTGTTTCGACTATTGCCTTCCTCCTCCACCTCCTCCTTCTCCTCCTCTTTCGTCATCTTGTTCACTTTTATTTATTTTGTTCCATTCTGTTTCGACTATTGCCCTCCTCCTCCACCTCCTCCTTCTCCTCCTCTTTCGTCATCTTGTTCACTTTTATTTATTTTGTTTCATTCTGTTTCGACTATTGCCCTCCTCCTCCACCTCCTCCTTCTCCTCCTCTTTCGTCTTCTTGTTCACTTTCATATGTTTTGTTTTATTCTGTTTCGACTATTGCCCTCCTCCTCCACCTCCTCCTTCTCCTCCTCTTTCGTCTTCTTGTTCACTTTTATATGTTTTGTTTTATTCTGTTTCGACTATTGCCCTCCTCCTCCACCTCCTCCTTCTCCTCCTCTTTCGTCATCTTGTTCACTGTTTTATACTTTGTTTTTATATGTTTCCACTTACTTTTCCCACCTCCTCCACCTCCTCCTTCTCCTCCTCTTTCGTTATCTTGTTCACTGTTTTATACTTTGTTTTTATATGTTTCCACTTACTTTTCCCACCTCCTCCACCTCCTCCTTCTCCTCCTCTTTCGTCTTCTTGTTCACTTTCATATGTTTTGTTTTATTCTGTTTCGACTATTGCCCTCCTCCTCCACCTCCTCCTTCTCCTCCTCTTTCGTCATCTTGTTCACTGTTTTATACTTTGTTTTTATATGTTTCCACTTACTTTTCCCACCTCCTCCACCTCCTCCTTCTCCTCCTCTTTCGTCTTCTTGTTCACTTTCATATGTTTTGTTTTATTCTGTTTCGACTATTGCCCTCCTCCTCCACCTCCTCCTTCTCCTCCTCTTTCGTCTTCTTGTTCACTGTTCTATGTTTTGTTTTATTCTGTTTCGACCATTGCCCTCCTCCTCCACCTCCTCCTTCTCCTCCTCTTTCGTCATCTTGTTCACTGTTTTATACTTTGTTTTTATATGTTTCCACTTACTTTTCCCTCCTCCTCCACCTCCTCCTTCTCCTCCTCTTTCGTCTTCTTGTTCACTGTTCTATGTTTTGTTTTATTCTGTTTCGACTATTGCCCTCTTCCTCCACCTCCTCCTTCCCCTCCTCTTTCGTCTTCTTGTTCACTTTTATATGTTTTGTTTTATTCTGTTTCGACCATTGCCCTCCTCCTCCACCTCCTCCTTCTCCTCCTCTTTCGTCATCTTGTTCACTGTTTTATACTTTGTTTTTATATGTTTCCACTTACTTTTCCCACCTCCTCCACCTCCTCCTTCTCCTCCTCTTTCGTCTTCTTGTTCACTTTCATATGTTTTGTTTTATTCTGTTTCGACTATTGCCCTCCTCCTCCACCTCCTCCTTCTCCTCCTCTTTCGTCTTCTTGTTCACTTTTATATGTTTTGTTTCATTCTGTTTCGACTATTGCCTTCCTCCTCCTCCACCTCCTCCTTCTCCTCCTCTTTCGTCATCTTGTTCACTGTTTTATACTTTGTTTTTATATGTTTCCACTTACTTTTCCCACCTCCTCCACCTCCTCCTTCTCCTCATCTTTCGTCTTCTTGTTCACTGTTCTATGTTTTGTTTTATTCTGTTTCGACTATTGCCCTCCTCCTCCACCTCCTCCTTCTCCTCCTCTTTCGTCATCTTGTTCACTGTTTTATACTTTGTTTTTATATGTTTCCACTTACTTTTCCCACCTCCTCCACCTCCTCCTTCTCCTCCTCTTTCGTCTTCTTGTTCACTTTCATATGTTTTGTTTTATTCTGTTTCGACTATTGCCCTCCTCCTCCACCTCCTCCTTCTCCTCCTCTTTCGTCATCTTGTTCACTGTTTTATACTTTGTTTTTATATGTTTCCACTTACTTTTCCCACCTCCTCCACCTCCTCCTTCTCCTCCTCTTTCGTCATCTTGTTCACTGTTTTATACTTTGTTTTTATATGTTTCCACTTACTTTTCCCACCTCCTCCACCTCCTCCTTCTCCTCCTCTTTCGTCATCTTGTTCACTGTTTTATACTTTGTTTTTATATGTTTCCACTTACTTTTCCCTCCTCCTCCACCTCCTCCTTCTCCTCCTCTTTCGTCTTCTTGTTCACTGTTCTATGTTTTGTTTTATTCTGTTTCGACTATTGCCCTCCTCCTCCACCTCCTCCTTCTCCTCGACTTTCGTCATCTTGTTCACTGTTTTATACTTTGTTTTATATGTTTCCACTTACTTTTCCCACCTCCTCCACCTCCTCCTTCTCCTCCTCTTTCGTCTTCTTGTTCACTGTTCTATGTTTTGTTTTATTCTGTTTCGATTATTGCCCTCCTCCTCCACCTCCTCCTTCTCCTCCTCTTTCGTCATCTTGTTCACTGTTTTATACTTTGTTTTTATATGTTTCCACTTACTTTTCCCACCTCCTCCACCTCCTCCTTCTCCTCCTCTTTCGTCTTCTTGTTCACTTTCATAAGTTTTGTTTTATTCTGTTTCGACTATTGCCCTCCTCCTCCACCTCCTCCTTCTCCTCCTCTTTCGTTTTCTTGTTCACTTTTATATGTTTTGTTTTATTCTGTTTCGACTATTGCCCTCCTCCTCCACCTCCTCCTTCTCCTCCTCTTTCGTCATCTTGTTCACTGTTTTATACTTTGTTTTATATGTTTCCACTTACTTTTCCCACCTCCTCCACCTCCTCCTTCTCCTCCTCTTTCGTCATCTTGTTCACTGTTTTATACTTTGTTTTTATATGTTTCCACTTACTTTTCCCACCTCCTCCACCTCCTCCTTCACCTCCTCTTTCGTCATCTTGTTCACTGTTTTATACTTTGTTTTTATATGTTTCCACTTACTTTTCCCACCTCCTCCACCTCCTCCTTCTCCTCCTCTTTCGTCATCTTGTTCACTGTTTTATACTTTGTTTTTATATGTTTCCACTTACTTTTCCCACCTCCTCCACCTCCTCCTTCTCCTCCTCTTTCGTCATCTTGTTCACTGTTTTTTACTTTGTTTTTATATGTTTCCACTTACTTTTCCCACCTCCTCCACCTCCTCCTTCTCCTCCTCTTTCGTCATCTTGTTCACTGTTTTATACTTTGTTTTTATATGTTTCCACTTACTTTTCCCTCCTCCTCCACCTCCTCCTTCTCCTCCTCTTTCGTCTTCTTGTTCACTTTCATATGTTTTGTTTTATTCTGTTTCGACTATTGCCCTCCTCCTCCACCTCCTCCTTCTCCTCCTCTTTCGTCTTCTTGTTAACTTTTATATGTTTTGTTTTATTCTGTTTCGCCTATTGCCCTCCTCCTCCTCCACCTCCTCCTTCTCCTCCTCTTTCGTCATTTTGTTCACTGTTTTATACTTTGTTTTATATGTTTCCACTTACTTTTCCCACCTCCTCCACCTCCTCCTTCTCCTCCTCTTTCGTCTTCTTGTTCACTGTTCTATGTTTTGTTTTATTCTGTTTCGACCATTGCCCTCTTCCTCCACCTCCTCCTTCTCCTCCTCTTTCGTCTTCTTGTTCACTTTTATATGTTTTGTTTTATTCTGTTTCGACTATTGCCCTCCTCCTCCTCCACCTCCTCCTTCTCCTCCTCTTTCGTCTTCTTGTTCACTTTTATATGTTTTGTTTTATTCTGTTTCGACTATTGCCCTCCTCCTCCACCTCCTCCTTCTCCTCCTCTTTCGTCATCTTGTTCACTGTTTTATACTTTGTTTTTATATGTTTCCACTTACTTTTCCCACCTCCTCCACCTCCTCCTTCTCCTCCTCTTTCGTCTTCTTGTTCACTTTCATATGTTTTGTTTTATTCTGTTTCGACTATTGCCCTCCTCCTCCACCTCCTCCTTCTCCTCCTCTTTCGTCTTCTTGTTCACTTTCATATGTTTTGTTTTATTCTGTTTCGACTATTGCCCTCCTCCTCCACCTCCTCCTTCTCCTCCTCTTTCGTCTTCTTGTTCACTTTTATATGTTTTGTTTTATTCTGTTTCGACTATTTCCCTCCTCCTCCACCTCCTCCTTCTCCTCCTCTTTCGTCATCTTGTTCACTTTTATTTATTTTGTTTCATTCTGTTTCGACTATTGCCCTCCTCCTCCACCTCCTCCTTCTCCTCCTCTTTCGTCATCTTGTTCACTTTTATTTATTTTGTTTCATTCTGTTTCGACTATTGCCCTCCTCCTCCACCTCCTCCTTCTCCTCCTCTTTCGTCATCTTGTTCACTTTTATATGTTTTGTTTCATTCTGTTTCGACTATTGCCTTCCTCCTCCACCTCCTCCTTCTCCTCCTCTTTCGTCATCTTGTTCACTTTTATTTATTTTGTTTCATTCTGTTTCGACTATTGCCCTCCTCCTCCACCTCCTCCTTCTCCTCCTTTTTCGTCATCTTGTTCACTTTTATTTATTTTGTTTCATTCTGTTTCGACTATTGCCCTCCTCCTCCACCTCCTCCTTCTCCTCCTCTTTCGTCTTCTTGTTCACTTTCATATGTTTTGTTTTATTCTGTTTCGACTATTGCCCTCCTCCTCCACCTCCTCCTTCTCCTCCTCTTTCGTCTTCTTGTTCACTTTTATATGTTTTGTTTTATTATGTTTCGACTATTGCCCTCCTCCTCCACCTCCTCCTTCTCCTCCTCTTTCGTCATCTTGTTCACTGTTTTATACTTTGTTTTTATATGTTTCCACTTACTTTTCCCACCTCCTCCACCTCCTCCTTCTCCTCCTCTTTCGTCTTCTTGTTCACTGTTCTATGTTTTGTTTTATTCTGTTTCGACCATTGCCCTCCTCCTCCACCTCCTCCTTCTCCTCCTCTTTCGTCATCTTGTTCACTGTTTTATACTTTGTTTTTATATGTTTCCACTTACTTTTCCCACCTCCTCCACCTCCTCCTTCTCCTCCTCTTTCGTCTTCTTGTTCACTTTCATATGTTTTGTTTTATTCTGTTTCGACTATTGCCCTCCTCCTCCACCTCCTCCTTCTCCTCCTCTTTCGTCATCTTGTTCACTGTTTTATGCTTTGTTTTTATATGCTTCCACTTACTTTTCCCACCTCCTCCGCCTCCTCCTTCTCCTCCTCTTTCGTCTTCTTGTTCACTGTTCTATGTTTTGTTTTATTCTGTTTCGACTATTGCCCTCTTCCTCCACCTCCTCCTTCCCCTCCTCTTTCGTCTTCTTGTTCACTTTTATATGTTTTGTTTTATTCTGTTTCGACCATTGCCCTCCTCCTCCACCTCCTCCTTCTCCTCCTCTTTCGTCATCTTGTTCACTGTTTTATACTTTGTTTTATATGTTTCCACTTACTTTTCCCACCTCCTCCACCTCCTCCTTCTCCTCCTCTTTCGTCTTCTTGTTCACTTTCATATGTTTTGTTTTATTCTGTTTCGACTATTGCCCTCCTCCTCCACCTCCTCCTTCTCCTCCTCTTTCGTCTTCTTGTTCACATTTTATATGTTTTGTTTTATTCTGTTTCGACTATTGCCCTCCTCCTCCTCCACCTCCTCCTTCTCCTCCTCTTTCGTCATCTTGTTCACTGTTTTATACTTTGTTTTTATATGTTTCCACTTACTTTTCCCACCTCCTCCACCTCCTCCTTCTCCTCCTCTTTCGTCTTCTTGTTCACTGTTCTATGTTTTGTTTTATTCTGTTTCGACTATTGCCCTCCTCCTCCACCTCCTCCTTCTCCTCCTCTTTCGTCTTCTTGTTCACTTTCATATGTTTTGTTTTATTCTGTTTCGACTATTGCCCTCCTCCTCCACCTCCTCCTTCTCCTCCTCTTTCGTCATCTTGTTCACTGTTTTATACTTTGTTTTTATATGTTTCCACTTACTTTTCCCACCTCCTCCACCTCCTCCTTCTCCTCCTCTTTCGTCTTCTTGTTCACTGTTCTATGTTTTGTTTTATTCTGTTTCGATTATTGCCCTCCTCCTCCACCTCCTCCTTCTCCTCCTCTTTCGTCATCTTGTTCACTGTTTTATACTTTGTTTTTATATGTTTCCACTTACTTTTCCCACCTCCTCCACCTCCTCCTTCTCCTCCTCTTTCGTCTTCTTGTTCACTTTCATAAGTTTTGTTTTATTCTGTTTCGACTATTGCCCTCCTCCTCCACCTCCTCCTTCTCCTCCTCTTTCGTTTTCTTGTTCACTTTTATATGTTTTGTTTTATTCTGTTTCGACTATTGCCCTCCTCCTCCACCTCCTCCTTCTCCTCCTCTTTCGTCATCTTGTTCACTGTTTTATACTTTGTTTTATATGTTTCCACTTACTTTTCCCACCTCCTCCACCTCCTCCTTCTCCTCCTCTTTCGTCATCTTGTTCACTGTTTTATACTTTGTTTTTATATGTTTCCACTTACTTTTCCCACCTCCTCCACCTCCTCCTTCTCCTCCTCTTTCGTCATCTTGTTCACTGTTTTATACTTTGTTTTTATATGTTTCCACTTACTTTTCCCACCTCCTCCACCTCCTCCTTCTCCTCCTCTTTCGTCATCTTGTTCACTGTTTTATACTTTGTTTTTATATGTTTCCACTTACTTTTCCCACCTCCTCCACCTCCTCCTTCTCCTCCTCTTTCGTCATCTTGTTCACTGTTTTTTACTTTGTTTTTATATGTTTCCACTTACTTTTCCCACCTCCTCCACCTCCTCCTTCTCCTCCTCTTTCGTCATCTTGTTCACTGTTTTATACTTTGTTTTTATATGTTTCCACTTACTTTTCCCACCTCCTCCACCTCCTCCTTCTCCTCCTCTTTCGTCTTCTTGTTCACTTTCATATGTTTTGTTTTATTCTGTTTCGACTATTGCCCTCCTCCTCCACCTCCTCCTTCTCCTCCTCTTTCGTCTTCTTGTTAACTTTTATATGTTTTGTTTTATTCTGTTTCGCCTATTGCCCTCCTCCTCCTCCACCTCCTCCTTCTCCTCCTCTTTCGTCATTTTGTTCACTGTTTTATACTTTGTTTTTATATGTTTCCACTTACTTTTCCCACCTCCTCCACCTCCTCCTTCTCCTCCTCTTTCGTCTTCTTGTTCACTGTTCTATGTTTTGTTTTATTCTGTTTCGACCATTGCCCTCTTCCTCCACCTCCTCCTTCTCCTCCTCTTTCGTCTTCTTGTTAACTTTTATATGTTTTGTTTTATTCTGTTTCGACTATTGCCCTCCTCCTCCTCCACCTCCTCCTTCTCCTCCTCTTTCGTCTTCTTGTTAACTTTTATATGTTTTGTTTTATTCTGTTTCGACTATTGCCCTCCTCCTCCACCTCCTCCTTCTCCTCCTCTTTCGTCATCTTGTTCACTGTTTTATACTTTGTTTTTATATGTTTCCACTTACTTTTCCCACCTCCTCCACCTCCTCCTTCTCCTCCTCTTTCGTCTTCTTGTTCACTTTCATATGTTTTGTTTTATTCTGTTTCGACTATTGCCCTCCTCCTCCACCTCCTCCTTCTCCTCCTCTTTCGTCTTCTTGTTCACTTTCATATGTTTTGTTTTATTCTGTTTCGACTATTGCCCTCCTCCTCCACCTCCTCCTTCTCCTCCTCTTTCGTCTTCTTGTTCACTTTTATATGTTTTGTTTTATTCTGTTTCGACTATTTCCCTCCTCCTCCACCTCCTCCTTCTCCTCCTCTTTCGTCATCTTGTTCACTTTTATTTATTTTGTTTCATTCTGTTTCGACTATTGCCCTCCTCCTCCACCTCCTCCTTCTCCTCCTCTTTCGTCATCTTGTTCACTTTTATTTATTTTGTTTCATTCTGTTTCGACTATTGCCCTCCTCCTCCACCTCCTCCTTCTCCTCCTCTTTCGTCATCTTGTTCACTTTTATATGTTTTGTTTCATTCTGTTTCGACTATTGCCTTCCTCCTCCACCTCCTCCTTCTCCTCCTCTTTCGTCATCTTGTTCACTTTTATTTATTTTGTTTCATTCTGTTTCGACTATTGCCCTCCTCCTCCACCTCCTCCTTCTCCTCCTCTTTCGTCTTCTTGTTCACTTTTATATGTTTTGTTTTATTATGTTTCGACTATTGCCCTCCTCCTCCACCTCCTCCTTCTCCTCCTCTTTCGTCATCTTGATCACTGTTTTATACTTTGTTTTTATATGTTTCCACTTACTTTTCCCACCTCCTCCACCTCCTCCTTCTCCTCCTCTTTCGTCTTCTTGTTCACTGTTCTATGTTTTGTTTTATTCTGTTTCGACCATTGCCCTCCTCCTCCACCTCCTCCTTCTCCTCCTCTTTCGTCATCTTGTTCACTGTTTTATACTTTGTTTTTATATGTTTCCACTTACTTTTCCCACCTCCTCCACCTCCTCCTTCTCCTCCTCTTTCGTCTTCTTGTTCACTTTCATATGTTTTGTTTTATTCTGTTTCGACTATTGCCCTCCTCCTCCACCTCCTCCTTCTCCTCCTCTTTCGTCATCTTGTTCACTGTTTTATACTTTGTTTTTATATGTTTCCACTTACTTTTCCCACCTCCTCCACCTCCTCCTTCTCCTCCTCTTTCGTCTTCTTGTTCACTGTTCTATGTTTTGTTTTATTCTGTTTCGACTATTGCCCTCTTCCTCCACCTCCTCCTTCCCCTCCTCTTTCGTCTTCTTGTTCACTTTTATATGTTTTGTTTTATTCTGTTTCGACCATTGCCCTCCTCCTCCACCTCCTCCTTCTCCTCCTCTTTCGTCATCTTGTTCACTGTTTTATACTTTGTTTTTATATGTTTCCACTTACTTTTCCCACCTCCTCCACCTCCTCCTTCTCCTCCTCTTTCGTCTTCTTGTTCACTTTCATATGTTTTGTTTTATTCTGTTTCGACTATTGCCCTCCTCCTCCACCTCCTCCTTCTCCTCCTCTTTCGTCTTCTTGTTCACATTTTTATATGTTTTGTTTTATTCTGTTTCGACTATTGCCCTCCTCCTCCTCCACCTCCTCCTTCTCCTCCTCTTTCGTCATCTTGTTCACTGTTTTATACTTTGTTTTTATATGTTTCCACTTACTTTTCCCACCTCCTCCACCTCCTCCTTCTCCTCCTCTTTCGTCTTCTTGTTCACTGTTCTATGTTTTGTTTTATTCTGTTTCGACTATTGCCCTCCTCCTCCACCTCCTCCTTCTCCTCCTCTTTCGTCTTCTTGTTCACTTTCATATGTTTTGTTTTATTCTGTTTCGACTATTGCCCTCCTCCTCCACCTCCTCCTTCTCCTCCTCTTTCGTCATCTTGTTCACTGTTTTATACTTTGTTTTTATATGTTTCCACTTACTTTTCCCACCTCCTCCACCTCCTCCTTCTCCTCCTCTTTCGTCATCTTGTTCACTGTTTTATACTTTGTTTTTATATGTTTCCACTTACTTTTCCCACCTCCTCCACCTCCTCCTTCACCTCCTCTTTCGTCGTCTTGTTCACTGTTTTATACTTTGTTTTTATATGTTTCCACTTACTTTTCCCACCTCCTCCACCTCCTCCTTCTCCTCCTCTTTCGTCTTCTTGTTCACTGTTCTATGTTTTGTTTTATTCTGTTTCGACTATTGCCCTCCTCCTCCACCTCCTCCTTCTCCTCGACTTTCGTCATCTTGTTCACTGTTTTATACTTTGTTTTTATATGTTTCCACTTACTTTTCCCACCTCCTCCACCTCCTCCTTCTCCTCCTCTTTCGTCTTCTTGTTCACTGTTCTATGTTTTGTTTTATTCTGTTTCGACCATTGCCCTCCTCCTCCACCTCCTCCTTCTCCTCCTCTTTCGTCATCTTGTTCACTGTTTTATACTTTGTTTTTATATGTTTCCACTTACTTTTCCCACCTCCTCCACCTCCTCCTTCTCCTCCTCTTTCGTCTTCTTGTTCACTTTCATAAGTTTTGTTTTATTCTGTTTCGACTATTGCCCTCCTCCTCCACCTCCTCCTTCTCCTCCTCTTTCGTTTTCTTGTTCACTTTTATATGTTTTGTTTTATTCTGTTTCGACTATTGCCCTCCTCCTCCACCTCCTCCTTCTCCTCCTCTTTCGTCATCTTGTTCACTGTTTTATACTTTGTTTTTATATGTTTCCACTTACTTTTCCCACCTCCTCCACCTCCTCCTTCTCCTCCTCTTTCGTCATCTTGTTCACTGTTTTATACTTTGTTTTTATATGTTTCCACTTACTTTTCCCACCTCCTCCACCTCCTCCTTCACCTCCTCTTTCGTCATCTTGTTCACTGTTTTATACTTTGTTTTTATATGTTTCCACTTACTTTTCCCACCTCCTCCACCTCCTCCTTCTCCTCCTCTTTCGTCATCTTGTTCACTGTTTTATACTTTGTTTTTATATGTTTCCACTTACTTTTCCCACCTCCTCCACCTCCTCCTTCTCCTCCTCTTTCGTCTTCTTGTTCACTTTCATATGTTTTGTTTTATTCTGTTTCGACTATTGCCCTCCTCCTCCACCTCCTCCTTCTCCTCCTCTTTCGTCATCTTGTTCACTGTTTTATACTTTGTTTTTATATGTTTCCACTTACTTTTCCCACCTCCTCCACCTCCTCCTTCTCCTCCTCTTTCGTCTTCTTGTTCACTGTTCTATGTTTTGTTTTATTCTGTTTCGATCATTGCCCTCCTCCTCCACCTCCTCCTTCTCCTCCTCTTTCGTCATCTTGTTCACTGTTTTATACTTTGTTTTTATATGTTTCCACTTACTTTTCCCACCTCCTCCACCTCCTCCTTCTCCTCCTCTTTCGTCTTCTTGTTCACTTTCATATGTTTTGTTTTATTCTGTTTCGACTATTGCCCTCCTCCTCCACCTCCTCCTTCTCCTCCTCTTTCGTCTTCTTGTTCACTGTTCTATGTTTTGTTTTATTCTGTTTCGACCATTGCCCTCCTCCTCCACCTCCTCCTTCTCCTCCTCTTTCGTCATCTTGTTCACTGTTTTATACTTTGTTTTTATATGTTTCCACTTACTTTTCCCACCTCCTCCACCTCCTCCTTCTCCTCCTCTTTCGTCTTCTTGTTCACTTTTATATGTTTTGTTTTATTCTGTTTCGACTATTGCCCTCCTCCTCCACCTCCTCCTTCTCCTCCTCTTTCGTCTTCTTGTTCACTGTTCTATGTTTTGTTTTATTCTGTTTCGACTATTGCCCTCTTCCTCCACCTCCTCCTTCTCCTCCTCTTTCGTCTTCTTGTTCACTTTTATATGTTTTGTTTTATTCTGTTTCGACCATTGCCCTCCTCCTCCACCTCCTCCTTCTCCTCCTCTTTCGTCATCATGTTCACTGTTTTATACTTTGTTTTTATATGTTTCCACTTACTTTTCCCACCTCCTCCACCTCCTCTTTCTCCTCCTCTTTCGTCTTCTTGTTCACTTTCATATGTTTTGTTTTATTCTGTTTCGACTATTGCCCTCCTCCTCCACCTCCTCCTTCTCCTCCTCTTTCGTCTTCTTGTTCACTTTTATATGTTTTGTTTTATTCTGTTTCGACTATTGCCCTCCTCCTCCTCCACCTCCTCCTTCTCCTCCTCTTTCGTCATCTTGTTCACTGTTTTATACTTTGTTTTTATATGTTTCCACTTACTTTTCCCACCTCCTCCACCTCCTCCTTCTCCTCCTCTTTCGTCTTCTTGTTCACTTTCATATGTTTTGTTTTATTCTGTTTCGACTATTGCCCTCCTCCTCCACCTCCTCCTTCTCCTCCTCTTTCGTCATCTTGTTCACTGTTTTATACTTTGTTTTTATATGTTTCCACTTACTTTTCCCACCTCCTCCACCTCCTCCTTCACCTCCTCTTTCGTCTTCTTGTTCACTGTTCTATGTTTTGTTTTATTCTGTTTCGAGTATTGCCCTCCTCCTCCACCTCCTCCTTCTCCTCCTCTTTCGTCATCTTGTTCACTGTTTTATACTTTGTTTTTATATGTTTCCACTTACTTTTCCCACCTCCTCCACCTCCTCCTTCTCCTCCTCTTTCGTCTTCTTGTTCACTTTCATATGTTTTGTTTTATTCTGTTTCGACTATTGCCCTCCTCCTCCACCTCCTCCTTCTCCTCCTCTTTCGTCTTCTTGTTCACTTTCATATGTTTTGTTTTATTCTGTTTCGACTATTGCCCTCCTCCTCCACCTCCTCCTTCTCCTCCTCTTTCGTCTTCTTGTTCACTTTTATATGTTTTGTTTTATTCTGTTTCGACTATTTCCCTCCTCCTCCACCTCCTTCTCCTCCTCTTTCGTCTTCTTGTTCACTGTTCTATGTTTTGTTTTATTCTGTTTCGACTATTGCCCTCCTCCTCCACCTCCTCCTTCTCCTCCTCTTTCGTCATCTTGTTCACTTTTATTTATTTTGTTTCATTCTGTTTCGACTATTGCCCTCCTCCTCCACCTCCTCCTTCTCCTCCTCTTTCGTCTTCTTGTTCACTTTCATATGTTTTGTTTTATTCTGTTTCGACTATTGCCCTCCTCCTCCACCTCCTCCTTCTCCTCCTCTTTCGTCTTCTTGTTCACTTTTATATGTTTTGTTTTATTCTGTTTCGACTATTGCCCTCCTCCTCCTCCACCTCCTCCTTCTCCTCCTCTTTCGTCATCTTGTTCACTGTTTTATACTTTGTTTTTATATGTTTCCACTTACTTTTCCCACCTCCTCCACCTCCTCCTTCTCCTCCTCTTTCGTCTTCTTGTTCACTTTCATATGTTTTGTTTTATTCTGTTTCGACTATTGCCCTCCTCCTCCACCTCCTCCTTCTCCTCCTCTTTCGTCATCTTGTTCACTGTTTTATACTTTGTTTTTATATGTTTCCACTTACTTTTCCCACCTCCTCCACCTCCTCCTTCACCTCCTCTTTCGTCTTCTTGTTCACTGTTCTATGTTTTGTTTTATTCTGTTTCGAGTATTGCCCTCCTCCTCCACCTCCTCCTTCTCCTCCTCTTTCGTCATCTTGTTCACTGTTTTATACTTTGTTTTTATATGTTTCCACTTACTTTTCCCACCTCCTCCACCTCCTCCTTCTCCTCCTCTTTCGTCTTCTTGTTCACTTTCATATGTTTTGTTTTATTCTGTTTCGACTATTGCCCTCCTCCTCCACCTCCTCCTTCTCCTCCTCTTTCGTCTTCTTGTTCACTTTCATATGTTTTGTTTTATTCTGTTTCGACTATTGCCCTCCTCCTCCACCTCCTCCTTCTCCTCCTCTTTCGTCTTCTTGTTCACTTTTATATGTTTTGTTTTATTCTGTTTCGACTATTTCCCTCCTCCTCCACCTCCTTCTCCTCCTCTTTCGTCTTCTTGTTCACTGTTCTATGTTTTGTTTTATTCTGTTTCGACTATTGCCCTCCTCCTCCACCTCCTCCTTCTCCTCCTCTTTCGTCATCTTGTTCACTTTTATTTATTTTGTTTCATTCTGTTTCGACTATTGCCCTCCTCCTCCACCTCCTCCTTCTCCTCCTCTTTCGTCTTCTTGTTCACTTTTATATGTTTTGTTTTATTCTGTTTCGACTATTGCCCTTCTCCTCCACCTCCTCCTTCTCCTCCTCTTTCGTCTTCTTGTTCACTGTTCTATGTTTTGTTTTATTCTGTTTCTGTCTTTCCCTGCTTCCAGCATAGTCGTTCGGTGGATAAACATCGGAAAACATCAGCACGTTGTTCTCGTTTTCAACTGGAAAATGAGAGATGTATAAGAACCCCCTTTTTTTCATTGTTCCATGAGATTTCGACGGATTTCCAACTGTCTGACGGCAGTAGTTAAGCTCGAGCAGTAATACCTTAAAGTTAGGAATGGTTGTGTTTGGGGTAGTTGATAATCTGCATCATGGGGTATCTCCAGAATTCGTTTTTTGTCATCATCCAGGTTCAGCTACTGGAGGTCTACCATCTTTCTTTCTTGTCTGGCATTGACTGGATTCAAAGAAATTGGTCCATACTCTTGGAATGTTCGGAGCAAAAAGGCGTGGACGTTCAGCAAGTCGAATACTTTTTGAAAAAAATGGAAATAGATAAAAAAATAGATGTAAAAACAGAACCAGTTAAAAAAAATACTTTGAAAAATAGTTGATGAAAATTGAGCCGCTTCAGCTGCAAGATCAACAGAGTCTCTTGAGGTCTGAGGGCTCTGCATTTCATTTTGAATTTTATTGAAACTGTTTGTAAGTTTGATCAATTCCCCACAGTAAACCCCTAAACCTGACGTCAAACTTTTCACAAAAAGTTTTTGAAAAAATTCTAGAGTTAACCTATACAAACTAGTTTTTGTTCAAAACATTTGGAAAAATGCTCCAGAACAAAAAATATCAAAACAGGGGTCGAACCCTACAGTACCGTCCAACAGGTTGTTGACTTTTTGTCACTCAGTCTTGAATCATTCTCAGTAATCAGTAGAAATCCAAAATTTTTGTGAGAGTTTGATTACAATTGATATATTTGATCATTTTATAGCTAATTTTTCATGAATAGCTGGTTGAGAAGAAAATATCGAAATTTCCCAAAAGTTCGGCATTTTTGTTAAATGCTCTGAAATCAACAAAAACAATATTTTAATGGCAAACAACTGAGTAGAAATGCTATTTCACACTCATTGAACGTTGTTAACATATTATAATTTTTTTAAACTGCTCTCTAAAAATTTCGAAAAATCCACTTTTTGAAAGCTGTGATATTTGGTCTGAACTTGATTATTGGTGAGAAAAGTGGCTATAAATCGAATAAATTATGCCGAACGCTCTCAAAAATAGAGAATATAAATTTCTTGTCGCTAACTATCCTATGAAGAATATTATAAGTGGATGACCAGAAGTCAACAACCTTTTGGCCGGTACTGTAGCCTCCCCTAATAACCTAGCCCACGGCCGCTTTTCAGATTAAAAAAACAAAAATTGGTTTTAGTATGTCTCAAAATCACGAAACGTCAGTGAAGGACGCTATTGACCTCGGAAGTGGATATTCTAGTGATGATCCCTTGACCTACTAACATTGAAACTAAACGATGTATTTGTCAATGAAGAATTCGGATCACCGTATCTTTTGATGCTTAACACTTTTCTGTAGTAACCCCCTAATAAGAAAAAAAACTGTTCGCTGACAAGCATGAGCCGAAAAAATGTGTGGAAACTTTCCTGCTAATCTAATAGTTTTAACTCACTCAACAAGACTGTGCATCCAGATCTTCGAAGAGCCATCTGTCTATTCATTGCCCTGCCTTAAAAGGTTTCCCATGCTGACACTCCTCTAGCATCGATTCAATAGGAGTTTTAGATTCAATACGATTTTCTTCCGACGAATTGAGATCCACTTGTAATTTATTGATAATCCGGGGTTTCGTTTCTGGAAAATTTAAGTTTGAAACATATGGTTCCTTAAAAACTCATCTCAATCCTTATCATCTCCACCAGAACTCCTGAGACAATTTGTAGGGCCTCATTGCCAATTCTTCGAGAAAATTCCAAAATTTGTTTCATAGTTACTCGGATTTCTCTGAAATAATGTGATGGGTTACGGTGAAACTAATTAACCTATCTTTAGCGAAATCCTATCATTCAGTTCTGTTTATGGGCGTTGACACTAGTTTGATTGCAGATCATCTCTTAACAGCAGTCCTGTCTGGTCCCTTGTCTGAGCAATGGATCCACCATCTTGTATTCGATGAGTTTGTGACCACGATTAACTGTTGATTGAAGATTTTGCTGAAAATCAACAAAAATGAAGAGATAAAATTCGAAAAAGATACCAACAAGACCGCAAAACCAAAAATCAATACATAGAAAAGAGGAGGAGAAAGACCCCCGGGCAAGAAAGAGGTCACCACCGAAGAGGGGAGATTGCCTCTGGGTCTCGCCGCGAATTGAAGGAAACGCGCTCTATTAAACATGAGTGGGCCGCTCTTGAGAGAACACCGCCTAAAGAGGAGACGCAGGCAGCGGAAGTGCGGAAAATCGATGCACGCTAAAGAGAAACTCTGGGAATGTGGACGGAAGAAGAAAAGAGATTAATTTCATGATAAAAGGTCAACAAAGGTTATAACAAAGAGTAGTTAGAAAAGAGCTGAAGTCACTTTTGACTCACAACTTTTCAGATGTAGTTTTGCATGATAAAAATTTATTTGGTCTTTCTTTTCATAGAATATCCTCTAAACTATTCAGTTGCGAACAATTTAATAAAATGTGATTGTTATGGAAGAGTTCAAACGGACGCCTCGTGCATTATTGTCGGGGAACTATTTTTTTTTGCGAATCATGAGACACGTTTTTTGAAAAACTCTTTCTCCACCTCCTTCTTCCCTAACACATGTCTAGATACTGATCGGAAATAATGAATTGAAACAGAAAATCATGAATGTAAAGAAACAATGATCATTTATTTTTATATTTGCTATTACAGTTAATGAAATCCAAACAGTTTCTTATCTGCCTTCCTCTCGAAAAGAAAACTGCTCCCATGAACGTCAATGTCTTCAAGAAACTGTCACGTCATCATTCATTCCCAACATCCAAGTGGTCTGCTTTGAAAAACTTGATTTTATTGTGTACTTCAATTTCCGTTCGAAACATTTTGTTTTCATAGAGCAAAATAGATTCTATTTGTTCTCCTTTAGGCCGCTATTCACTTAGAAGTGGCATATTTTAATGAATTTGTAATCACTGGGAACGATAAACCATTAATCTTTAGAACGTTTACTTTTCAATTCACAAGATTTTCGAAACATTAATATTTATTTAAAGCCAAGCAAAGTACAGTATAAAAAACTTCTTGTCATCGAATATGAATACATTTTCTTATAAAATTTACAGATGTAGGATTTGTTGACAAAACTCCATTAGTTGAAGTGATTTCATTCATTTCTTTGAGCATTCCATCGGTTATTGGATTTAGTTCTTCGTCAAGATTCTGAATAATGCTTGATTGTTTTTTTTTTGTTTTTGGTTCTTCTTACCCAAATTGCCTCATCTTTCCAGATATCTGACGGTAGAGCATCTGAGATGGTGATTTTACTGGTTTCGGCATTTTCATGAGTTTTCCTGTGGATGTCCGTGCTCTCTTTTGGCTTGGTCCCGGCTCCACAGTGTCTTGGCTGTAAGACATGTTTTCTGAGAAACTCTAGGAAGTCAGTAAAATCCACTGAACAGTTTCAAACCGATTTCTGTCACTTGGTATTTTATGTGGTAGATGTCCTAACGCTTCTAAGAATTATGACACACATTTCATTAGGCTCCGCCCTCTAGCTGCTGTAAAATACTGAAAATAGGTGAGAAAATAAAATTTTTCCTGAAAGAGATATCAACTAAATTTCAATGGAAGTTTGTTACTGGTATTTTTTTGATTTCTTCTTTTGGTTTGTGTTCAGACGAGGTTTTTAACTTCTTTCTTACCTAGTAAAAAATCCACTTTTTGAAAAAAAAACCATTTTTTCAAAAAGTGAAATTTTACATTATGAAGGAAAATAAAAACATTAAAATTAGTTAGAAAATTTGTCTGAACACAAAAAAAATTTTTCCTATTATATTTTTTAATTTTTACAGCAGCTAGGGAGCGGAGCCTATTATTTCGTTTCTCGAAAAAAATATATTTGGCACTTGAAAATGGCTTTTTTGGGTTCTTACTTTTATCAAAAGAGCAATGGATCAAAAATCAAAAATCTTTATCCTATTTTATGCCAGCGCAGCGTATACTATCATAGTTCATACTTGAACAATTTTTTTTCAAAATTTTTTTTGAAAATAACTTTTTAAATCGCCATTGAAAAAAAGGTTTTCTTTTCAAAAAAATATATTTTAAATATTTTATCATGAATGTTAAAAAAACTCACATCATTTTGATAATCCTTCGTTTTCTTCTTTCCGAATTTTTTTTTCTGAAAAAAATTGTATAAATTTTCTTATTCGAAAAAATCTTTTCTCACTTTGTTTTTCATATCATAATAACAATAATAGTAATAATAATAGTAATGATAATAGTAGTGATAATAATAATGATAATAATAAGATAGTTTGCAAAAATCAAAGAGACAGCCTATACACAAAGCATCGTTGAAATGAGAATGAATGAAAAAGTTGGAAGGGGAAGGAACGGGGGAAAGGAGAAAGAGAATGAGAAAAAGCGAAACACTATGAGGAAAAGAGATGCGGTAGACAACAAAACAGTTGCGAAGGAAGGGACGACCAGAAATCAGTAAAAAAAAATAGTGCACAGAAAAAGAGGGTAAGTTGACCTTCCTGAGAGGAGAGACTAAAAAAAGCTTCGGAGTGTCTTTTCATCTTTACTTTTAGGTATTATAGAAAACAAGTGTGTTGTTGACATGTTGTGGAAAAATTCAAGGTTTCCATGAATTAATTTCTTTATAATACTCATTGAAATTTATTGTAAACAGTTTTCATGAATTTCAATATTTTGAAAGAAAACAAAATCGTCAGTTCTGAAGGTACAGTGTAGTAAAAAGATTGACAACATTTGGTTTTTCCGCTCTAACTCTTCTGAATCTTATCGGTTTGACCTGAAATTTTGAAGCCAGGACAAACCGTATTGTTCAGGGATTTTAGATAGGAAAGATTTTCTAACCAATGAAAACAACTTACTCAATTTGAATACTTGGCGGCACTATAATAGTTATTGAGACTCAATTTTGCTGAGACGGCAGGCTGTGGTAACATATTTACAGTAACCATCGAGAAAAGTAGAGAATAGCAAGATTTGGGGAGAAATATATCAGAAAAATCAATGGGAAACGACTGTTATTCACGAATGGTCTACATGGGAATGATGGGTTTTCCCTGTTTCCATTTGCCTTATATACCAAGAATTTCTAGTCACTCCGCCCCCTCATTTGTCATCATGATGATAAAAGAGCAGATGTGTCTTTTGTGAGGGCTGATAAGAACACAAGAACACAACAACAATTTAAAAACTTGTAAGTGAGCATGGAAAACAAAAAAAAAAGTGATTTTCTGGAATGTGAAAAAAATGAAATATAGGGAGATATTTGAGACAAGCTAGACGGCAAGAGGAGAACGTATTAAAGTATGAACACATTCACATTCCTCGATTTCTTTTCAAAATAATTGTCTCTCATTTCTTTAAACACATGCTCTTGCTACTCGTTGCATCCTCACTTCAATTATCTTTCGGCTGTTCAGTGAAACTTCCGCCTTTTTATCGGTGAAAATAGTACGAAACTATTCATTGATGCTAATACATTAATCAACTTTTTTGTTTTCTCTTCAAAATTAAAGTCTAACTACTTTCACAGAAAAAGAAGGCAGAACCAAAAGTTTTATTCCCACATTAAAATAGAAAAAATTACATTTTTTGTTCTCCGTGTTCAGTTAGTTCCAAGATTTGCTCATTTATGTTCCTATCAGTCTTCCCATCCGAGCTAAACAGAAAAGTATCTTATTAATATGATGACAATTCTCATCTGATAACCCAATTAAGAGTACACTATGGAGAAGTATCCAGAAAACGTGTAGATACTGTCAGATAAGAAACATCTGCTGTTTTATTATAATATCATGATGACAAATGAGTGGGCGGAGCGACTAAAGAATCTTGGTATATAAGGCAAATGGAAACAGAGGAAACTCATCACTCTCATGTAGACCATTCGTGAATAACGGTCGTTTCTCATTGATTTTTCTGATCTATTTCTCCCCAAGTCTTGCTACTCTTCACTTTTCTCAACGGTTACTGTAAATATGTTACCATATACTGCCTGCCTCAGCGGTCAATTTTCCTGACTTATTCACTTCTATTTTTATTCGCTATTTTTAAACAGTGGTTATTACTGTCTACTACAGAGATATTCGGTTCTTAAATTGAGTCTGGATCTCTATTACACTACAGCCAAGCATCCAGATTGAGTAAGGTTCCATTGATTGACAAATCTTTCCTATCTAAAACCCCTGTTTACAGGCAGCCCATCAAGAAATCGTATTAAACACCTGCACACACGTTCCAAATGACCATACCAAATTTGAATTTCCTGACGACCACGTTCTCCAAAATTACTTCAAAGCAACGGAAAAGGCTTTCTGCCGTTCTTGGATCAACTGAATAGATTATGCTGCTGAATGAGAATTTAATGAATAAAGAGAACGAAATGGGACAACTGACTAAGGAAAAGGATGAGAAGTTCAAGAACTGGACGCAGCGAACATGAAGCTTCAGAAGAAATTCAAAGAGGCTGAGAGAAGTTTGTTCATTGCAAATAACAAGAACTACAATATGCAATAGGAGATCAAAGATTTGCGGGAGAAGATTGCATCGGATGCCGAGAAATTCGAACAAGAGAAACGGTAAAAGGCGGATGCCGCACAGAAGAAGAGTAACTGAACACACGCTACGATGGGGAAAAAATTTAAAAAGTGTAATGTTACATACAGTACTGACCAAAAAGGTATTCGAAGACACGTTTTTTTAAAGCTCTAACTCTTATGAAACTTATTGGATTGATCTGAAATTTTTAGTCGTTTTGAGTGCTCAGTAAGTCGTATTGAACAACTAAGAATAGAAAATTTTGAAAAACATTGGAAAAAAACAAAAAAATCGGAAGATGTCTAAAAATAACATCATGCAAAAGTGAGAAGTAACTGAAACTGGTTTAATATAATACTTAATGAAGAATCATTTCGCATCATGAACACCCTGAAAGCGTTTTAAGATTAAATCCAGTTTGGCCTTGATTACAGCCATCCGGATGGATTGAAAGATAACTTTGAGTTGGCCAGATTTAATTTTCAAATTACTCGATACTGCCTCAACGGATGCCCCCTCCCCTGAATCTTTTTGGACTGATATTAGTCAGTTGGTTGACATAGAAAACTCAGAAGACCCACCCGGCGACGTTGAATACATTCTTTGGTATGATTCGAAGGTTGTTTGGGTTCTTCAGGAGGTGTTCTGGATCCGACTACACAAAATCGAATTTTCAAGGGTTTCATCATGTTCTCAGAGATGTATTTAGAGACCCCGAAATCTATTACAGTCAACACTGGTCTCTACCGCCTCATTGACAGCCCACAAAACCACTCTTACTCCATTGTAAACCCTCATCCATGCTACCCTATTTTCTACTACCTTCGAAACACTAGAAAAAAGTTTTGTTTTTTGCGAAATGAGTGTTGAACAAAAAAAATAGTTGAATACAAATGGATTCCTCTTTATTCTTTTTTAACCGCATGAAAGAATTTCCTAAATTCAAATCTTTCTGATTTGACCAGAAATTGAATTCAGCCGTTTTTTCAGCCTTCAATAAACCCATAATTGCTTTGTTAAAAATTATTAAATTATTATTCGTACCACGTCATGCATGGAATAATTTTTGGAGCCAACAACCAACCGATAATTTTGCAAGAACCAATGCAAAGCGTAATTCACGCTTGCTTAATTTTCCTGATTTTCTGGATTCTGAACTATCTTAACCTGAAAATAAAAGAAGTTCAATAAAAATTTCAAATGATTTCTTTTATCTCTGAAAGCACTTCTTTGAAATGGTTGTATTAGGTTGTTCAATAATTTTCCGAAAATTTTTGCCTATTTTTTCGAGATGATTTTCTCGTGTTAATAGCATGTGATTTATTTGATTGTGTGCTATAAAGCATTGACAGTTCTCCCTTAATACTGCAGCAATTTGGCGATTCTATTCCTTGAACAGCTCGAGTACTGGAACGCAAAGTCTCCATGTACCCAATTTTTGGGGTATGTTTTGTATTGAAGTTCTAGCTATAAAAAAGTTGTTGATGGGTTCCAGAAAGTCAATAATTAGAATCAGCATAGCCCTAAATGTACTAAAAATTTGAAAGAATAGTCCTGTCGATTAAGAACAGTTTGGAATTAGTTACCCGATGAAGATAAAATTTTTCATTTTGGGATGAAAGCGAATTCTCATTGTGTATCCGCCAATTCAGAAGATTTTTATTTTTCATTAATGTCATTCAAAAGTATAGGCAATTATGGTTACTGTCACTAAATGTTTGAATGCTCCTGCTATTCAACTACTCACAAGAGAGCTTTATATATTGCATATCAATTTTGGCAGAAAATTCAAGTTCGGAGACGTTTTTCGCCAGTTTATTCTGATGAATTCGTGAGAAAGTTGAACCATGGTTGAGGTATTGTACTACCTTTTTATCAACATGAAAAAGATTATCAGGTTTTCGTTTCATTTTTGAAAAAAACATAGGGGAAAGATTCTCATATCAATTCATCAGAATGCCTGAAATGGTATATCAGGAAACACTCTAGTATTCTTACCTTTAGAAGAGGCTCCCAATAGTTTTGATTTGCTAGATAGATAACCCTTATTTGTTTTAATAATTCACAAGCAGTTAGAAATGACTCCGTTTCTCAACAGAGCTGCACCAAACATAAATCCCTCACGTACAACATTCCTGATCTCGCGAAGTCAGCTCTTCGAAATCGATTCAGCTGAATCTAGTTTCAATTTTATCAACACACTGGGCATGTCCTTCACCAATATCAATAATTTCCTCTTGAATATCAAAACTTTTTGGGTTGAAAACCTTGAAACAAAAATGGATAGCTTAATTTCAAGAGAGGAGGCTTTGCGCCAGGCGGCGTTTCTTCGGAACTAGAGAAGGAGATCATTTGATTTTTGAGGCACAAACAGTGCATTTCAAAGGCTTTCAGACAAGCACAAAAGGGAATTGAAAACTTAGTCCATTGCCGAGAAATCGGCCAACAAACAGAAGCATTCAAAATTTTCGGAAAATTATTGAACAACCTAATAGAACTTTTCAACTTCTTCTGCCGATTTTTCCGGAAGCGACTCAGCAATTACGAC
Organism: Caenorhabditis tropicalis; assembly: GCA_016735795.1. Classification (NCBI taxonomy): domain Eukaryota; kingdom Metazoa; phylum Nematoda; class Chromadorea; order Rhabditida; family Rhabditidae; genus Caenorhabditis; species Caenorhabditis tropicalis. Next base: position 970,118 of record CM028619.1, on the reverse strand, counting down.
GAAATTTGGGCCATTAATTGTAAACACTGAAATTTTTGATTTTTTTTTAAATTTAGTAGCAGAAAATTTACTATTCAAGAAGATTCGCCCTTCTTCAGCAGTCCATAATCTCTCGATCCGAGCAGCTTCTCTTCTGAAAAGAGGAAGTTATTGGTTTCAAAAAAAAGTGAATATTACTAGATGTTTTCCTGAATGTGTCTTATTTGGCAGCCTGACAATTCTTACTAACTCACCTAGCTGCTCTTTCTGCCGAAGCTTCATTTTCTCTCCTTTTTCTTGCCTCATCGTTCTTTTTCAATCGGTCTTCATTACAATACAATTGCACCAAAGTTTTGGATTTGATATTGGGGAACTGAAAATAAAAATTAAATGAACCAAAATGTCAGGAATTTTTGTTTTGAATTTTAAAAATAAAATTTCGGTTTATGGTGAAAATGAAATGTTTGATTTTTGCTTAGACGTTTTGAAATTTTTGATTTTTGGAATATAAAAACATCGTGTTGTTACCTGTCCTTTAGATGCTCCCAACCAATCGTCGTCGTTGTTGAAAATTCGACTGAGACATCTTTTTTGTCTTGCGCTGAATGTATCCAATTGGTGAATTTCCGAGAAAGTGCTGAATGGGGGAATGATGCACTCTTCCTCAATGGCTTCATTCTCATCTCCGTAGATGTCCGGCCATTCTGGTAAATTTGCTTGGAATTTGGATCCAATTTTAACTTTTGGTTTATGTCCAAGAGGTTCTAAATTTTGAAAATTCAAAGAACACTCCATATATAAAAACAAACCAGTCAAGGTTTCTCCGGTCCTTTTGACAGTTGATCGAGTGGTTCTTGCGGATTCTCCGGTTGGCCGATAGGGGCCCATAGAACTCGTCTCCTGATTGTGATTTCCGAAATTCATCTTGAACCTGAAAATTAGAGCTTTTAAAATGCCATGTTTATTCTAATGCACCCCCTTCACTCGACTTTAACTGCTTTCATCTCGCTTCCCAATGGAGATATTGAAAAGTGATTAACTAACAAAATATACCTTATATTAATAACAACATTTTATTAGTTGACCACTTTTTGATATCTCTATTGGGAAGCGAGATAAAATTAGCTGAAGTTGAGTAAAGATGGTGCCGGTCTATCAGAATGAATACGGTAACATACGGTAAAGTTTGTGGAAAACAAACTTTGAAAAAAGAAGATTAAAACTTCGAAAAATGAAACAAAAAAGCGAGCTTTTTGATAAATATACTTGACATCAATCATTCAACTCTATGCAAAGTGAAAAGAACAAAAAGGAGAGGCGCCCTTACTGAACGCGTGTCCTTTTGTTTCACTTTCTCTCTCTCTCTCTCTTGTTCACTCACTCTCTTGCATATCTGTTTTTCGTCTCTTTCTATTTCTTTTCCTCACTATTTTCTCTCTTCCTCGGCATAGGACAGTTGAAACAATCATAAATACAAGAAAGATGAAAAACGAAAAAGAGGCACCGAATCGATTTGAAAAAAGGCTAATATGAGATAGCCGGAGTTGATCTTCAAAGTTTTTTTCCAAAAATCAATTAAGCGGTAGTTTTAGAGTACGGTAATTTGAATTCGATATAGAAATACGTAATGTCTAGAATGTGATTTTATTTCAAAATTCGAAAAATTTCAATTTCTCTCATTTGAAGGAGGACTGCAGTGAAGTTCAATGATTTTATATATAGATGTAGTTTTGAATTCTGAACACTGTTCGTGTTGACAATTTTTTCTAATAATACCTTTGAACGCCTTAAAAACCGGCTAAATATGAGGAAGATATGATTATGATGGAAGAGTTTTTGCAGTCTTGGCCACGTGGTTTTGGGACGCCCCGGCGGCTATTTTCTTCCTCTTTTTGAAGTTTTATGTTTGTGTTGAATATATCTTTTTATTGACAAACTGAAACTACAAAAAAAGAACGAAAATAGCCGCCGGGGCGTCCCAAAACCCCGTGGCCGAGACTGCAAAAACTCTCCCATCATAATCATATCTTCTTCATTTCTAGCCGGTTTTAAGGCGTTTAGAAGCATTATTAGAAGCATTTGTCAACAAAAACAGTGTTCAGAAAGCCCTGAAAACAAACGAAAATAAGAGAAAAAACAGAATATATCATAAACTTCAAAAATAGCGTTACGTAACGAGAAAATCAACGGATAGCTAACGAAAAGAAACTTATAAGTGAGATAAATGCATCATAAATTCATTTTTATAGAAAAAAAAGTAAAAAAACGAAAGAAAACGATAGTTTTATGGGTTTTTAGCTAGAAAATGATAAAAGAATATTCCGCTGAAACTGTGCAGACCACTTGCGAAAAGGCACGCCGCAGCCTTGCAAAACATGCTTTGAAAAAAGGCGAAGCCTATTCGCTGGCGAAAATTCGAACGCAATGTCGCACCGCTGTAATTTTGACAATATTTAGTGGCCACTCTAGAGTTTCAAAATAGTCACGTTTGCCCCCAGGAAAATCAGATAAACACCTGTCACAGTTTGGATGAAAAGAAGCCGACACAAAACTTTTGTGTGACCATCTCCATTTTTCTCCAATGGAGACAGATGTTCCAATCTGCAGATGTCGATAAGGGTGTAGTCTACCCCCCTACCTCCCTACCACCCTACTCCTGTAACCATATTGTTTCATTCATCATATATAATATATCGGATTGACTTGAAATTGAACATAGATCTCGGTTACATTCCACGAGTATCTCAGAGAACGTGTTACAAATATTCTTAAAATTTCTGTTATTTTGCCCTTTAAAATGTTCATTCATATTTGTTATGATCCTTTTCGATTTATTCTGATTTGGTCTACAAAAAACAACAAAATCAAAAGTTAAATTTATATAAAAATTAAAAATTCCATTGAATTTTCACTATGTCAAATCATAAATATCTGTCTTCTCGTTATTATTATTATTATTTATTATTTATTATTCTATTTGAAACGAGAATTTTCAATTAATATTTTCTTCAAAAAGTGAGTTCTTATATTTTTCTCAATTGTGAAAAAAACTGAATGTTTCGAAATTCTAACCGCAAACAAACAGTTATATTTTGAAATCAAGAAGTCATTTCTCAGCAGACACTCTGAATTATTGAAAAAAAGATATAAAATTACAAGAATGATTTCAGAAAGCGGGAGATGAAATAATCAAACGTTGTTGTCCCACCAAAGATTACTCTCATCGCCTCGTCGAAAACTCACAATGAGGGCCGGTAGAAAAATGATTAGGTAAGTTGACGATGAACCTAAATTTAGTAGCTAAACATAAGAAACTAAATTGTAAGGACTATCGAGGTCTTTACCTTTTTGGTGAAAAGTGGTTCAGTGGAATATTTATTAAAATAAATTTAATAATAAAAATAAAGGGGGAAAATAAAGAGGGGAGAATGGTATTAGGAATAATAGACTTTTGTAGCAGTATTGGAGACAGCGGGGTTGTGGAGACAATGAGGATTTGTATGGTGACGAGCAAACAGTATATACTGAGTAGACCAGATTGACGACTTGAAGACCTCGGGTGATCCTTTTATACGGGTCCTACTTCCGGCTCCTGGTGGTACATTGATCTCGCCTCCAAGGCCATTGTCTGCAGGAGGCGGGGCTAGCCGTGATATCCAGATGTACTTTCTTCTTGGGAGATGTACTATTGCGACAAGGAGGGGAAGTGCATACATGATAACGAATTGACCGCTCACTGGTCATAGTTCTAATACAGATCAGAGGAGAAGAAGATCAAAAGGATCAATTATGGGATAATAATAAGTTATACTCAGAAGTCGTGGCTCATGGCCGAGACACTCCGGGGGGGGGGGGGGCGAGTAAAAGAAGCCGCAAAAAAGAAGGGGAGTGAACGGGCAAAAGGTCTCCATAACAAAGTTTGCTGTTTCAAGAATGTGGGGAAAAAATGTTGGATCAAAAACTGTGTGGGAGATAAGGGGGATAAAAAGAGCAGGAGGCGATAGGAAACAAATATTCTTACACAAAAGAATGGGGGGGGGGGAGAACAACAAAAACAATATAAAAGGGAAGAGACATGACGTTGTTCCGTCATCTTCCGGCGGCCACAGAGTGGCTTGACAGCAAAATGCCTCGGCTTGTTTCATCAAGTGGACTCATAATTCTTTTCTTATTTTATTCCGTATTTTCTTATTCTTCTGCGCAAGATGTCGTGGTACCTCCCATCGTTCCAAATTGGGTCATCTTGACGGATTGTGGACCATGTAGATATTGTTTGGCGTTGAACGGGTTAGTTATATCTATTTTGGATCTCTTTGTAGTCGTTTATGTTTCTCGACATGCTTCTCCATTCTTCTGTATTGGGGATGTTGGTGACATTCCATGTTACATAAGGAAAGAATACTTTCCGGAAATGCTGGATGGTTGTCATGTGGATGGGTCGTCGATTGCGCTAGAGAGAATTTATGTATTTTCTGTTCTGATTTTTATTTTAGTCTTTGTTATCTTAGTCTTTTGTTTAACAATGTGTTATTGGCATTACAATAAATGATAGAATAGTCTTCTTGTGGTGTCTGGTTGAATGTTTCAGAACAGGTTTTTTGTGGTTGATATGGCAAATCTTGAATGATTACTCTAATAAGCGTGACTTTTTTTTGTTTCTGGTGGCTTAGGTTGGTATAAAAGGGGGTGTTGGTCTTGTAGTTGGTATCATTCGACGATGCAACTCTCCTTTAATTCTTATATGATTAGGGAGTTCGGACATGAATGGAGGAGTCTCCCGCTTTCTGCGATCAATGGGAGGCTCGGCTCGGCTCGGACGGCAGGAGGTGTCGTTTGTACACCGTGGAGCTCGGCGGTGCACCGGTATTCTGGCTGTTGAACCTCTTCCGTAAGTTTAATCTACGAAAATGATCCTATAATTTAATGACGATTTCAGTGCCAGAACCTCTTTCTTTTGGTCGAGGCGGGAAAAAGCGGTGGATCTCGGTAGAAGACTATTTTATCGTGCGACATGGTTTGGTGTTGAAGTGGCCTAATGACTGGGTCATAAGCTTCCGCGAAGTGTTCGATGACGAGGATGAGCTGTCGATCGATAATCTCTTTCCGATAGAGATGGTGCTTGTTGGATAGGATTTCTTCCATGTCTGTTTTCCCAAATGTGTTGCTAGATTCGTTTTTTACCTTTTTATCTTTCAAACTGTGTTGCCAGATTCGTTTTTTACCTTTCTTTTCTTTCAAAATAAAAAATTTTTGTTGGCTATGGTTTTATTTTAACAAGGGGTGTTGTGAGAAAAGGAACAAGGAGTGGTACCAGAAGTTATTAAAGGTTCGTTAATCGTTCTTCAAGTGAGAGTGATTCGTTGGTGTCGTCTTCTTCGTTGTTGATCTCTCTGTCGTTGTTGACTTTGTTTTCTGGTTTTGTGTGGGGCTCTCGGGCCTCGCAGATTGATTGATGGTGGATGGTGTAACTCGAGTAGCAATTTTTTCTTTGGCAAAGGTTTTCAGTGAACTTGAGAGTTCTGCACTTGCTTACGTGGTGATTTTGTCGTTGAAGGCAGATGAGGCATAGTCTTTTTTGTATCGCCAATTCCATCTTTTTCTCTGTGGGGAATGAAGTGCATTCCCTAGTATGGTGTGCTTCGTTGCAAAATTTGCAACTTGGTGTGTATGTTGGTCGAGCGAGTGCTCTTGTTGCTTGGTCCGTGATGCGTTGTAACTGCCAAGTGATGGCTTGGCGCTTCGCTTCGGCATTGATTTCTGTACGTGTCTAAGTAATCTCTATCAGGTGTCATTTGCAGGGACGTCGCATGCTCGTTTGATGGCTTTCTATAAAGCTCTTTGTTCATAGAATTTTTTAAATTTGTTGTGATGGTGGTTTTAGTTGATGAATTTAGTATGGGAGACATCGAAAAAATGTCTATTTCTAACTACAGTCTAGTTCAAAAATATAATTTCGGTTAACACAAAAACTTGGCGAGTTAAAACAAAGTTTTTCGGTAGTTTATGACAATGTATTTTTAATTTTTCGCAAGAAGCCGAAACGTGTTAAATTTCGAATGAGAAAAAAATTTGCCAATGGGCTTTGATGAATTGCTTAGCATATTGTAAGAGCTAATGATTGATCGAAAGTTGAAGTGAATTGATGGGAGAGGAACGAAGTTATGTCACGAATATAATGAAATTGCAAAACTATGACTTTTTTCAAACAAACGCAGGAAAAAATTCGAAATTTCACATATTTTGGCTTTCAGAAAAAAAGGTGGACAGTCGATTTACGCCAGACGAACCAAAGTCATATTTTTTGCGTTGATTACTAATCATGTTATCTAAGCGTTTCCCGCTTTCACATAGAGTTTAATTTGACAAGAAATGATAACGGATCGGTTTTCCTGAAAACTGTATGCGAGCATGTACCACATTCCTCGAGTTTCTCAGAGAACGTGTTTTAAGCTCTTAAGCCTAAGCTCGGAAAATGAGCCTGCTCGACTTTTAAGCCAATGCCTAAACTTAACCTAGACCTAATTTTCAACCCCAAGCCTAAACTTTTTTTCCAGGGGCATCTCTTCCTTCTTATTTCTGTAATGATCATGGACCAAACCATTGTCAATCCCGTCTAAAACGATTTCTACTTGGCTTCCGTCGTGGCTCGTCAAGAAACACCCAAAACCATCAAGTATACGGTGATCTTCAAGGATTAAGAGAAGCAATCTATGCAGAGACTCAAGGTAAATCTTGATATTCAACAATCATTGTCTAATTTTATCTTACAGATACTCACGAACGACTTTTGCTATGACCACCATATCGTCTTTCATCCGGTCGGTCTTCCAGTTTAACTGTACATTGGTCGGCGCATTCCTTGTTCTATCCGATAAATAGAACTGTCGTTTTATCTGATTCCAGGTGAGCTGGAGGGTTACGGTAGCTTAGCAAATAATTTGTTTTACAGAGCTCGGGTCAATAACGGGCAGAACGATTATGAGATGACAAACGAGGAGTTGAGATACTTAACAAAGGCTCCTTTCAGGACTTGATTCAATGCCATGATAATCAGCAGTAACTACTTCACCCAAGATCTCTTGAAAGTTTTCTTCGAGACGGGAAGCAAAGATGGAAGTGGAGACGGACCTGTCTCGTTTGATTTTGCCGCTAATATGATGAAAAACTTTTAAAAAATGATATTAGTTTTACTTTTCTGTTGAAATTCGTTACAAAACATGTTAATTTTTTCAGATTTTTCTTTTTTTATGAATTTGTGAGATAGCTTTTCATTCGAATTTTCAATGGTTTCTTTTTTTCGGACTTTTGAAAAACAAGTGATCCTTTTTCGAGCAAAGTTTTGGATTTTCACACCATCCTTTACAAGTTAACGTCAGCAATTGCGCTCCAGCAAAGCTATTGATTTAGATGCTTCTTTCACATTGACTGAGTATCACGGTGAAGCGATTTTAAAATCCAAACTTAATGTTTCGAGTATATCAACATTTCAATAAAAAGTTTTTAAACAACCTCTTTTCAATATTCATATTCAAACGTTTTGTATCAATTCTTATTTTTCCTCTCTTCCAATTGTTTTCTTTATTAACCGTACACAGCTAACAAAAAAAGAGCGTAACTTCTCGCACATTGTGTGCAGACACCACTACGTACACTTGCGGACCACATTCGTTCTCTCTCTCTCTTTGGTGACAGCACTATGCAACGACACTCCGTTTGCCGTCTGCTTTTTAGCAGGTGTCCCTTCAGAACGGCCCCTCACCTTCTAATGGAGTGCGTTTTTCGTGTCGAGACCTAGAGGGCCTCTCTCATTGGGTGACCTCTGTCGCGTGTTTTTCTACTCCCTTTTTTATTGATTTTTTGGTTTTGGGGTCTTGGTGGTTCTCTTTTTCTGTTATCTCTGTTCATTTTTTTCTAACTTTCAGCACAATGTTCAACCAACAATTGATCGTTGCTGCGAAAGAAACCATTGTTTCCTTTAGGACATCATTGGCCAAGAAGGTTCTGTTGAACGCGGCTACAAATGGACTGTCTCTGCTGTAACCACTGTCAATTTTTCAGTCAATGGATCATCTGCCGAGGGATTTGCCAGTGATCAAACTGCCGTCCCAAAGGATATTCTCTCAACCAGGCATCTCGGAGCCTCCAATCAAGACAAGGAGCTGATCAAGATGGTTCTAGCACCCATGGTAGATGAATCGACAACCTGAAGTGAGTTTCAAGGGTATTTTAGATTCCTAAATTTTATTTTCCAGGAGAAGAAACAATGATCATCAAGCAGCTCCAAGAAGACCTCAAGGTTCCCGAAATAAAGCGTCTGGACTCTGAAGCGTCCAATGAATCAACGCCGTCGCATAGGATCTTCCTTCAACCAAGGATCTCGGAGCTTCGAACCAAGACAAGACGCCGATTTAGCTGGTTCTAGCAGCCTTGGTTGATGAATCAATAGCCTCAAGTGAGTTTCAAAGACACCATAGGCTCCTCAGTTATTCTTTCCAGGAGAGAAGTCCAAGATCATCAAGACGCTCACAGATCTCAAGGTATCCGAAGAGAAGCGTCTGGACTCTGGGGCATCCAATGAATCGAAGCTAAAGGAATCTAAGCTTCGTGGAAAGGCTTTGGAGAGCCAAGTCAAATGACGGAAGCAAAAAGTGACTCTCCAGGAGATTTGGATTAATGACACTGCCGTCCGAAAAGATCTACTTTCAACCAAGGATCTCGGAGCTTTGAACCAAGACAAGACGCCGATTTAGCTGGTTTTAGCAGCCTTGGTTGATGAATCAATAGCCTCAAGTGAGTTTCAAAGACACCATAGGCTCCTCAGTTATTCTTTCCAGGAGAGAAGTCCAAGATCATCAGGAAGCTTCAAGAAGATCTCAAGGTTTCCGAAGAGAAGCGTCTGGACTCTGGGGCATCCAATGAATCGAAGCTAAAGGAATCTGAGCTTCGTGGAAAGGCTTTGGAGAGCCAAGTCAAGGCACTGAAGAGAGAAATGACTCTCCAGGAGATTTGGATCAATGACACCGAGTGGGGAGGCAAAACTGCCCGTGACAAGAAAGTAGCGCTCGAGCAATTCATCGCGATGCAGCAGGCAGCTTTAAACAAGATCATTTCCCAATTGGAAATGGAAAATGGTATGCTTATAGGCTACAATCTATAAACTAAGCTGACTTTTTTTCAGGATATCTCAAGGAAAAGCTTCGTGAGGCAATGGCAAATGAGGAGCGCTTCTGGAAAGTCCAGGAGGTTAAGGAAAAGATGGTTGAGGAAGAGGAATCAACTAGCAAGGCATCGAGAAAAAGGCAGCGCATGGATGACGAGGGACGGATGGGAATTGACAAGAGAAGAAGAGAAGAATTAGATCCATTTTCTCATCTATCCTACCGTATACTCTAGCCCCCTGACCTTTCTTCTAATACCCTTTTCACATATATCGCCACCTCCTTCATACCGTATCCTTTCCACCTCCTTCATACCGTATCCCAATTATTCTTATTTTTCTGGTTTTTTGGTATACATCTACCGTACTCCACCTGGTTCATATTATGCTCCATTCTATCGCCTCCCTCATCGTTCCACATATATCGCCACCTCTTTTATACCGTATCCTTTTTCTCTCGGTTTCCTCTTCTTATGTAGCCTGACTTTGGATATCGTATTCCTGGTTGTCAGTAGAGATATCAAAATGGGGTCAACTCACAACTCCCATTAGGCCATCCAGTTTTTATAGGCCCCCTCCCGCCTCTGTGCCCGCCTCTGTGTGTGTGTGTGTGTGTCGGTATGTTTTCATCAATAAACTGCTAACTAATTAAATACTAATATTCTCTCTAACTACTTATATTCTAAATCTAATCCTACCGAATAAAGAAATCACGGGTTCATTGGATATCCGCGTGCACAACGAGAGCATTTTCTTGTTGAAATATGCCCAACGAAATCACCTTTTCTACTGTTTTTTTGCACTTTGAGCGCTTATATCTCAGCTCACAGGCATTTCTAGAAAAAATGAATGACTAGACTTCAATCTGGCCCCGCGAGCTGAATCGATTCATATGATATTTTAGCAATTCAGAATTAGGGCTATACTCTTTCAATTATTTCCAAAAAAGTTATAACACTTTAAACGTGTAACACTATTTAGTAGCCACCCTGTATTTTTGCAGAAAAGGGCTTTTGAAAAACATAAACAAGTAAAGTTGAGTTTTTTATGATTTCGTACCCTAGAGTTTCAGAATAGTATAATATATTCGATAACTTAAGAGGGACTCATGAAACTTATAGGGGACCAGGTGCAATTAAGATAATTTAACATTCTAGGTTATTTTTTTACATTTTCTGGTTTATGAAAGTAAATCGATTTTATTGAAATAAATATTTTTGAAGAACGTGAGAAATTGTTTCCCATTATTCTGCGTTTATTTGTTAATCCCGAGAATGATCCGGCTCTTGGTCGTTTTTGGTTGCTCGGTGGACTCCTCAGGTTAGATAATTTTTTCCTGTTTTCGAAGACGTAAGCTTCTGATTTTTTGCTGGTACAGACTCGGCTCGACGTGGCTTCTTCTTGTATGGTGCAGGTTGGCGTTGTTCATAGCAATTTTGGTATTTGATGGAACTGAAGCTGCACGCGAGCGCTGGCAGTTGCTTGTTAGAGGTGCTACATCAACCGACACTGCTCTAGGTGCTGGTGGTTTTGTTTTCCGACGAGACTGTGACGAGTTTCTTTTTGGTGACTTATTTCGAGGTGACTTCAATCTTGACTGAGAAGCTTGGTCTGATGTTGATGGTTGAGAATCTTGATCTGGTGGCAAATCAGTGGTTGAAGAAGCAATTTTTGTTGTTGTTTATGGATCGGTGTTGTTTGGCACAGGATTTGGTAGCAGGTCAGGTTTATGAAAAACCATCTCAACGAGCAAATGATTCAATAGTTTTTTTTGTTTTCATAAAAACTATCGCTTCTGAAAAATGAAATTTTCATTGTTTTAATTGATCAGCTGAGCAATGATCTAGAAGTGACGCTTAATCTCACTTATAGCTTAATGCACTAGACAAGGGGATCCCTTAAAAAACGGTGCCCAAAAGTCACTATTCAAATACAGTAGCCAAACTCAATCGTTTGCCCTCTTATTCACGGAGACGTTCAAAACAAAAAATTGGGGGCCATTAGACTTATTGTTCTCAAAAGTTAATTTATTGACAGTACCTGACTGAGATTTTCTTTTCCACTCTTCTTGTTTCTCCATATATGTTTATCCGCATTCGTTTTATCAAAAAACGAGCGTCATCTGCTCTCCTGTATCCGGGTCACTCAAATGGTTTTTTATCAAGCTGTATCTGTAACAAAACACGAAATACTTCAAAAATAAAAAAATATCTACCTCGCTAAAAATTGTAACTGCCTCAAGGAGTCGTCGACGGAGGCATCCCTAGTAACTCCCATATGGCGGTCCATGTTGCTCATGCGTAACTCATCGTAGTTGAGTAAATCTTCCGCATTATAGTTGAACAAATATCCTGGTAGTTTGTGCTCAAGAAGTCCATAATAAGCTTTGAGGCTACGTTTGAGAGCATTCCACATGGCCTCAATCGACTGAGTGTGTATCCGTCGGAAACAATGATAGCTCCTTAACGAGAAGTGGTACAATAGATGAGAATCAGTAATAAATATCATACCTGTGGCAACATTAGTTTTGAAAATAAGAAGCAGATCTCTCTTCTGAACCGGGAACATTGTATTTTTGTTGGTTCCTCTTTCAATGAGACCAAACACCCAAATTTGGTCTGTTACCACATCAGTAGAGTGAAAAAGAATAAAGAAACTAATTTCGTTTGGCAGATTCCAAGCACAGCCGAAAGAAATTAGAAAAAATAATATTTAAAAAAAATCAATAAAGAGGTCTCTACTCACAAGGGACCTATAGGGTAACCCTCCATCAGGAGAAGATGAAGGGTCAAATGAGTATTACAGCTGTGTCACTATTCTTTTATAGGTGTATTTTCTGCACCAAGCACTGACTGAACAGAAGAATTAGATGTAAAGTGTCATAGAACGCATTCACATCTTTTTTACGCGCACTGACAAATGAAAAAGACTAAAAACGGTCCATTTGAGATTTTCTTAATACAGTACCGGACAAAAAGATATCACCTTTGGCGTTTTTTAGTTCAAAATAGTCAACTTTGGAGATTCATAGCAGAGAAGTGAAAAGTGGGATTGCTCTAAATTTTTCAGGGCGCTTTCTTCATTGCTGGAACTGCATTTCTTTAGTTGACAACTTTTTTCTAAAACCATTTCTGAGAGCTACACGGCTTGTCGAAGTTAATAATGTGATAAACAGGGGTGTGATTTTACGTTTACGGTTTTTACGAATTTTACGGTTTTACGGCCCTTTTTCGTAAAATTTTTATTTTACGAATTCGTAAAAAATATTTCCGTAAAATCGTAAAAAAAAGTTATGCCGAATTTTGGTACTCTGAAGGTAAAATTCGTCTTTTTTTGAGAAAATCAAACTTTGAGGAGAAATTTCCTATGTCCGAGAGGGTACTTTTTGAAGCAGAAACATATTCTCTCTCTCAAACTTTCGAAAATTTTTTAGAAAATTTCGGTGAAAAATTCCTATTGATGCTACTCCATTCATATTAACTCAATATTGTTTCAAATTGTTCTCAAAACCATGATTTTACCTCATTACTTCAAAATAATCGAAAATTTCAGCCGCTACTGTAGTTGGCATGCGTCTTCATTAATTTTACGAATTTTACGAATTTTACGATTTTACGAGGGTTGATTTCGTAAAATTTTACGTTTTACGAATTTTACGAAAAAAAATTTTTACGCACATCCCTGGTGATAAAGTGTGCTATTTTGCACTGAAATTGACGAAATTTTGGTACGTTTTGCTTTGAAGAGCCGTATAGCTCTTAGAAATGGTTTTAGAAAAAAGTTGTCAACTAAAGAAATGCAGTTCCAGCAATGAAGAAAACGCCCTGAAAAATTTAGAGCAATCCCACTTTTCACCTCTCTGCTACGAATCTCCAAAGTTGACTAGTTTGAACTAAAAAACGCCAAAGGTGATATCTTTTTGTCCGGTACTGTAGCTTACCACTTCTTAGTGCTTTTCAGCGAGCAACACCTCGAAAAAACTACATTAAAATTTTTCAAGTGCTATTCAAACATTTTGGAACTGAAATTTTGAAAAGAAAATGTATTGTTTTTTGGTATTCTTTGCTGGGGAGTCTTGGAGTTTTCCGGGTATTCTAAGTTACTCAAAAAAAAACTTACATCCCTACGAAATATTGAACCGGGAATTCTTAGACTCAAATATTCTGTTAATATTGTTTTAAATTGTTCATTATCATCATTTTGTGTTTTTCGGACTACAATAGGGGTTTTACACTTTAACTATTAGGGTGATTTAATATAACGTTTACCCCTAACCCATTATACCTTTCTAATTTCCTTACAAAAACCTTAACATATTACTCTCTATGGCGGTGAAAAACTTCTATCAATATTTCAAAATTATAAATTTCTCTTTTTTTTTCAACTACGAAACGGTATGTAATAGTACAAGTGCACTTTTACCCATCCACACTATTTTCTTTCAAAATCGAGGGCGACTCACACATACCCTCATTCTCTGTCGCTGGTTTGTGGGCGGCGCCCAAACGCTGATTCAGAGGGTGTTGGGTCAAAACAAATGACTCAACGAGAGGAAAAAAAGAGAGAGCGCCAGATCGAGAGTCGCAGGAAACACTCTGTCCTCCTTTGCTTGTCCGGCGGTCTCGCTTCATTCTTTTCGAAATGTCGGTCGTGTCTTCGACATCTTTTTGATTGTTCTGAATTATTGATTACTGTTATTCATATTATTTTCTTTATTGTTATTATTTGACATATTATTGGATATTGAGTTGGCCAATAAAAAAAAACGAAAGTAAGTCCCTCTTTTTGTTTTTTTTCCCCTGAACTTGTGAAATGATTGAAAATTGCGAAATGCTTCAATTTGCCTTTTTTTTGTATAAAAATAAGTGTTTATTTCAATCAAACCAACTACATAGTCTTCACATTGCTTATTTCTTAATAGTTATGTTTATTTTTATTTTTCAGATATACAAAAATAATGCCCGAATCGACGCAAAAAATAAAAAGGATTCGACCTTCATTGGTTCACTTTGGAAGGAGCAATGGACTTTGTGGCAGTTATCTGTGACGAGAGAATGAAGGTACTCATTCAAATGAAATTCAGCAATTATTTTGAATATTTTAGAAAAGACGTTCATAACAGAAAACGCTTGGATTCCAATGAAGGAATGGACGATTGTGAAGGATCTTCGAGAATCGATCGAACAAAGGAAACGATGTTGTCCTGATTGTTCAAGGTCAAAAGTTCGACTGTTCCAAAGGGGTAAGCTGAGTTTTAATATGTTCTAGGATCAATTCGTAGAGAAAATAATTAGAAAAAACTAGAACATGTTTTTCAGTTCTTTGAACGTTTTGCCAACCATTCTGATTACTTCCACTCACTGCAAAAGGAGAAGAAAAAATGTGAAATCGAAGGACTTCAGAATCCAGATGTTTTTCAAGAATTTTTTGAAGTCTTTTATGGAGGAATTGTAGGAAACGGTAAGAAAATGACAAGGTTTTGAATTCAAAAAAAGAAATTTCAGAAGAGAATTTCGAAGGTGTTCTTCCTTTATTGGAATGATTGAAGAATATGAGCAATATGTGCGCAATAATAACTGATTTCATTTTTCATTCACATAATAAACAGTTAATTAACTTTCTTTGTTAATGTATTCGTAAAAAAAAAGATTGGTTAAGATTGACACCTTCCAGTAATATTTTCTGATGAGCAAAGCTCAAAATGAAAAGACGTAACTCGCATATGTTTATACTGCAGAACGTTGTTCATTGCACCGCCTTACTTATTGTTCCAAGACAGCGCTTATGTGTTCATTACCCGCTTAGACCTACATCTTTAAAAACGGAATTCTATCAAGAATCTTTAAACGGTTTGAGCCACAACTTATTCTTCCAGAATATCAATCAGAACTTTTTTTGATGTAATGTCTCCAAGTTTCCGCAACAATTTATTGAAAGGGAAAAATTAAAAAGGCAACCCCTTCACTCGACTTCAGCTGATTTTATCTCGTTTCTCAATAGAGATAGTGAAAAGTAGTCAACTAACAAAATGTTGTTATCAATATAAGGTATTTTTGGGTAATCAAATCATCTGATGCTTATCTAATGTTAGTTTTATTTTGGATTGAATCAGATAGAACCTGATAAACTGTTGTTCTGAGTTCAAGTATTATATGATTTTTACAAATTTGTACTGTTAAGTTGGAAATAGGAAGAATGTTTGAAGACAGGGAAAAAAACAACGTTCTTCTTCCTCAAACAATTTTGAACATTTCAATTCTTGTTCACTCTGATTACTGTGACGGAAAGTAGTTACATTCTGTGTTTTAGTGTGCTTATCATTTTAGCTTGTGATGAGAACCCGTTCCCTCATTTACTGCCACGCGCTCAAAAATCAGAGCCCGAAATATCAAATCCTCTCACCTATACCTCTTGTTATTCGATCAAAAAGTCAACAAACTATGTATCTTCCGAGGTGACGCTTATTCTCACTGAAAACGACACGTACGCTTTTTTTTTGATTTTTTCTGCTTTACTATCTATCTTATTTATTAATGATTATCAATGAGTGTTTTGGATTTATCCAAAAAATGAAAAAAAACGACAACAAATAAAGAAGAAAGATCGAATAGGAAGAGAACTGTCTGGGTTAGTTTTTCTTGAATTTTAGTTATTTATTTAAACCGAGAGAAGCTGTAGTTCTAGCCATTAGAGTTAGTCTACTCTTTTCATTAAATTCCATACAAACACTTCAATACTCAGTACGAAAATAGCATGGGCGCCGGAACAAAGGTAGCGAGTTCTGGCGACGACGCTATTTTAGTTTCAAAACTACCAACTTCCATCAATTTTACCTATTTCAGGCAATAATTGTCAACACTCTCATAAACGAGACCGTGTTCAAATCGAACGACGAGCTGGTTTGTCTCTTTGCTGCCTTCTCGTGTACTCATCAGAAATCCACGTCAATCGCCTCGCTTCCGGAAACTGCAGATGAGTACGCAAAGAGGGGATCCGAAATTTTTGAGACATACAAATTGTGAGTGATTCCCTTTTTTCATTCATAAAAAAAAATCAATTTCCAGATGGATGGCACAGAGAGTGAAGGAGGAAGTAAATAGACGAGGAATCGCAATATGACTGGAAGACGGGCACATCGAAGTTCAAAAAGACAAGAATAGCTTAATCTTTATGAATTTAGTTGAATAAAAGTTAAAGATCTGACCTTATTTTCTTTTCACATGATACTTCCTGGAAAACAGACGCCGAAAACAGATCCCTACTGGAAAACGTTTACTGTACAATAAAACATATATCTCAAAATATATTAAAGATACAGAAAGACTCCAAAATCGGGAGAACAGTTTGCTGGCGGAAACTTGAATTGTGAAGACGAGCAGATTCCCCAACCTTTTTCTTCTGTCTATCCAAGCACTTTTTGTAAGAACCACGACTTCTGTGTCTCCGTTTGCGAGATCTTCCTAGGGAATGTTTTCCAGGCGTCGATGGACAAGAATCTTAAGAGACCAGAGACAATCACACTAATCTCTTTCATTTTTCACACAATTAATTTTCTTCACCATTTTCTATACTCGCCCACTCTCTCTGTTGTTTTCCTCTCTCCTCTTCCTCCCCTCTTCCCTCCCTCCCCCTCTTCCTGCAAAAATATCTATGCCGCACTCTATCGATGGTGCAGGGGACGTGAATGGCTCAGTCGGTAACGCACCTGTCTTCTGAGCCTCGGGAGGACTGGGCTCGCTTCCAATACCCTTCCATTCACGTCTCCGCTAGCCAACTCAGCAGCGTAAGGCGCATTGAGTAGCAGAAATGGTGCCAGTCTGCGGAGGTCCCTTCCAGCCTTTTGTTTTTTTAGACTGATTTTCATGTGCTTTGAAAATTTATTGTTGTAAATAGTCTAAATCAGGATGAATCTTTATTTTAAAACACTGATCTCATCCATTTTCCATCAAATTCATTTTCTTCAATTTATTCCATACTCGCCCGCAGTTTCTACTGTTCACTTACTTTTTTCGAAATTTCACTGATTATGAGAAATGTTTCGTTTTTATTGTTGTAAATAGTCTAAATCAGGATGAATCTTTATTTTAAAACACTAATATCATCCATTTTCCATCAAATTCATTTTCTTCAATTTATTCCATACTCGCCCGCAGTTTCTACTGTTCACTTACTTTTTTCGAAATTTCACTGATTATGAGAAATGTTTCGTTTTTATTGTTGTAAATAGTCTAAATCAGGATAAATCTTTGTTTTAAAACACTAATCTCATCCATTTTCCATCAAATTCATTTTCTTCAATTTATTCCATACTCGCCCGCAGTTTCTACTGTTCACTTACTTTTTTCGAAATTTCACTGATTATGAGAAATGTTTCGTTTTTATTGTTGTAAATAGTCTAAATCAGGATAAATCTTTGTTTTAAAACACTAATCTCATCCATTTTCCATCAAATTCATTTTCTTCAATTTATTCCATACTCGCCCGCAGTTTCTACTGTTCACTTACTTTTTTCGAAATTTCACTGATTATGAGAAATGTTTTGTTTTTATTGTTGTAAATAGTCTAAATTAGGATGAATCTTTATTTTAAAACACTAATCTCATCCATTTTCCATCAAATTCATTTTCTTCAATTTATTCCATACTCGCCCGCAGTTTCTACTGTTCACTTACTTTTTTCGAAGTTTCACTGATTATGAGAAATGTTTCATTTTTATTGTTGTAAATAGTCTAAATCAGGATGAATCTTTATTTTAAAACACTAATCTCATCCATTTTCCATCAAATTCATTTTTTCCAATTTATTCCATACTCGCCCGCAGTTTCTACTGTTCACTTACTTTTTTCGAAATTTCACTGATTATGAGAAATGTTTCGTTTTTATTGTTGTAAATAGTCTAAATCAGGATGAATCTTCATTTTAAAACACTAATCTCATCCATTTTCCATCAAATTCATTTTTTCCAATTTATTCCATACTCGCCCGCAGTTTCTACTGTTCACTTACTTTTTTCGAAATTTCACTGATTATGAGAAATGTTTCGTTTTTATTGTTGTAAATAGTCTAAATCAGGATGAATCTTTATTTTAAAACACTAATCTCATCCATTTTCCATCAAATTCATTTTTTCCAATTTATTCCATACTCGCCCGCATTTTCTACTGTTCACTTACTTTTTTCGAAATTTCACTGATTATGGGAAATTTTTCGTTTTTATTGCTATAAATAGTCTAAGTCAGGATGAATCTTTATTTTAAAACACTAATCTCATCCATTTTCCATCAAATTCATTTTCTTCAATTTATTCCATACTCGCCCGCAGTTTCTACTGTTCACTTACTTTTTTCGAAATTTCACTGATTATGAGAAATGTTTCATTTTTATTGTTGTAAATAATCTAAATCAGGATGAATCTTTATTTTAAAACACTAATCTCATCCATTTTCCATCAAATTCATTTTCTCCAATTTATTCCATACTCGCCCGCAGTTTCTACTGTTCACTCACTTTTTTCGAAATTTCACTGATTATGAGAAATGTTTCATTTTTATTGTTGTAAATAGTCTAAATCAGGATGAATCTTTATTTTAAAACACTAATCTCATCCATTTTCCATCAAATTCATTTTCTTCAATTTATTCCATACTCGCCCGCATTTTCTACTGTTCACTTACTTTTTTCGAAATTTCACTGATTATGAGAAATGTTTCGTTTTTATTGTTGTAAATAGTCTAAATCAGGATGAATCTTTATTTTAAAACACTAATCTCATCCATTTTCCATCAAATTCATTTTTTCCAATTTATTCCATACTCGCCCGCATTTTCTACTGTTCACTTACTTTTTTCGAAATTTCACTGATTATGGGAAATTTTTCGTTTTTATTGCTATAAATAGTCTAAGTCAGGATGAATCTTTATTTTAAAACACTAATCTCATCCATTTTCTATCAAATTCATTTTCTTCAATTTATTCCATACTCGCCCGCAGTTTCTACTGTTCACTTACTTTTTTCGAAATTTCACTGATTATGAGAAATGTTTCATTTTTATTGTTGTAAATAATCTAAATCAAGATGAATCTTTATTTTAAAACACTAATCTCATCCATTTTCCATCAAATTCATTTTCTTCAATTTATTCCATACTCGCCCGCAGTTTCTACTGTTCACTTACTTTTTTCGAAATTTCACTGATTATGAGAAATTTTTCGTTTTTATTGCTATAAATAGTCTAAATCAGGATGAATCTTTATTTTAAAACACTAATCTCATCCATTTTCCATCAAATTCATTTTCTTCAATTTATTCCATACTCGCCCGCAGTTTCTACTGTTCACTTACTTTTTTCGAAATTTCACTGATTATGAGAAATGTTGCGTTTTTATTGTTGTAAATAGTCTAAATCAGGATGAATCTTTATTTTAAAACACTGATCTCATCCATTTTCCATCAAATTCATTTTCTTCAATTTATTCCATACTCGCCCGCAGTTTCTACTGTTCACTTACTTTTTTCGAAATTTCACTGATTATAAGAAATGTTTCATTTTTATTGTTGTAAATAGTCTAAATCAGGATGAATCTTTATTTTAAAACACTGATCTCATCCATTTTCCATCAAATTCATTTTCTTCGAGTTATTCCATACTCGCCCGCAGTTTCTACTGTTCACTCACTTTTTTCGAAATTTCACTGATTATGAGAAATGTTTCATTTTTATTGTTGTAAATAGTTTAAATCAGGATGAATCTTAATTTTAAAACACTAATCTCATCCATTTTCCATCAAATTCATTTTTTCCAATTTATTCCATACTCGCCCGCAGTTTCTACTGTTCACTTACTTTTTTCGAAATTTCACTGATTATGAGAAATGTTTCGTTTTTATTGTTGTAAATAGTCTAAATCAGGATGAATCTTTGTTTTAAAACACTAATCTCATCCATTTTCCATCAAATTCATTTTCTCCAATTTATTCCATACTCGCCCGCAGTTTCTACTGTTCACTTAATTTTTTCGAAATTTCACTGATTATGAGAAATGTTTCATTTTTATTGTTGTAAATAGTCTAAATCAGGATGAATCTTTATTTTAAAACACTAATCTCATCCATTTTCCATCAAATTCATTTTCTTCAATTTATTCCATACTCGCCCGCAGTTTCTACTGTTCACTTACTTTTTTCGAAATTTCACTGATTATAAGAAATGTTTCATTTTTATTGTTGTAAATAGTCTAAATCAGGATGAATCTTTATTTTAAAACACTGATCTCATCCATTTTCCATCAAATTCATTTTCTTCAATTTATTCCATACTCGCCCGCAGTTTCTACTGTTCACTCACTTTTTTCGAAATTTCACTGATTATGAGAAATGTTTCATTTTTATTGTTGTAAATAGTTTAAATCAGGATGAATCCTAATTTTAAAACACTAATCTCATCTATTTTCCATCAAATTCATTTTTTCCAACTTATTCCATACTCGCCCGCAGTTTCTACTGTTCACTTACTTTTTTCGAAATTTCACTGATTATGAGAAATGTTTCGTTTTTATTGTTGTAAATAGTCTAAATCAGGATGAATCTTTGTTTTAAAACACTAATCTCATCCATTTTCCATCAAATTCATTTTCTCCAATTTATTCCATACTCGCCCGCAGTTTCTACTGTTCACTTACTTTTTTCGAAATATCACTGATTTTGAGAAATGTTTCGTTTTTATTGTTGTAAATAGACCCCCACTAATCTCCTCAATTTTTGTCAAGTATATACATTATTTATTTTTTTGGTAAGTGAAAATACAAAAAAGGAGCTTCAGTGAAAGCAACTGTGACTTTTTAAATAAGATAAATTTGGTATCAAATTGGTCGTCAAAAAATCTATTTTCGATTCCTTCAAAAATTTGCGAAAAAAAATATTAGATTGATGAGCTTTACGTGAAAAACATATATTTCGTAATACTCCGTAAATCGAGCTTTCAATAGGGCGCGTTTACTCCACTTCAACCCCTCCCCTCTTCCGACGGAAAAGAGGATGCAGACAGAGGCAGTGCAACGCGGTAAGTATTTTTCAATGGACGACTCTCTTCTGTACTCAATGCTATTTCGTCGGTATACGCACACGACGCACGCGTTGCGAGAGACACAGAGAAAAACAGGATTGGTTTGCCTATCTCATTTCACGATAACTGGTTTTCTGTGCTTTTTCTCCAATTTTCATGATTTTCTGTTCGGTTTTGTATGTTTTCTCAGCTTTGCAACATGAAAAAAAATTTTCAGACTAATTTCGAACGGAATTCGTTGTTTTTTTCACACACGCGTCGCTTTTGCGCAAATAAGGTAAGTATTTTGATCTCCGTTTTTTATTAGGGGCCTAGTTTGAGTCAAATCAATATTTTTCGAATGGGAAGTTTTTCTATACAACTCCCATCCTCTATTTCTCTGTTTTCCAAAAAAATGCATAAAATGAAAACTTACAGCCGAAAAAGATGGAACAAGCAGCATGTTATGCTATCATTGTCGTCGAAGGATTCGTGATGCTTCGTAAAATAAACAACCGACCGCAGTACCTGAAACGCTCGTTCAAACCAAGCCTTCGGGGATTTCTGGTGTTCGAGAATAGTGACCAAATAGTGACCAAACGTGCCAACCGGAAATATCGGGATGTCGGAACTGAACTTGTTGCCAAGATGAACTGCCAACACCTGATTCTGAAACGCTGGTCAAGACCATTTCGATGTCTCGGAATGCTGATTTCGGTTAATATCCGGTTGGGAACATGTAAGTATTTCATTCCTTGTTTTTCCTCATTTTCAATATTTTTTCTTTCAGATCTACCAGAGGAGAGATGAATTTTGATGGAGGTGAAGCATTAAAATTCACAAAACAGCCGCCGGAGCCTCTCCAGGATGGTAGATTTAATAAAGCAGTTCGGCAGGCAAATCGTGTGGACTTCCAGATCCTTGACAAGATTCAATACGAGAAATTGGATAGCATTGAGGAGCTATTGGAACATTTTGAAATCAACACGGACGATAGTCATCGCGGCGGAACGAGTTCGGTAGTTCGTTTGAGGCGCTTAGCAAACTGAAGAAAAAAGCGTCAGCTCCGTTTTCAAGAAAAAACAGACGATTGAATAATTTCGAAAAACTTTCGGAGCGTTGTGAAATGAACGCGGCAAAATTATCAAAAACAAGCTTGTTTAACTGTTCGAGACGCGGTTCAATCTGAAGAAGGCCTCACCACCAGTTTTTGTTTTCGTGAAAAGGGCGGAGCTGAAAGAATCCAAAAGTCCGAAAAAGTTTTTCTTAAAAATCGACTTTTGCCAATCTGAGACGGTTCGATTTGAGTGAAGTATGGCAAGAGACAAAGAAAACCTTGAGGTGAGTATCCTAATGGAGAGTTCCCTGTCGGATGACTCGTGGTGGGCATACACTGTGTGTTGCTCACCCGTTTTGTTTGAAAGGAGAAATCCTCGGATTGTTCAATTTTTTTCATCGAAAAATTGATGAATTGTTTGAAAACATTGTTCCAAGCCCTTGTGGCAAGTGGTCGTTTTTCATGTGTTGTTGAAACTAGGTCGATCATTCAGAATATCTTTATTTTTAATTAAATGTCAGAATTATCACATTTAATGAATCTCAAGTTCTGGAATGTTCCTTGACAAAGTAACAGGATTTTAAAAAGAAAGCGGAGACATCGAGGATTCGAAGATTCGGTAGTTTGAATAATTCTTCCAACTGATCTGGTGATTCGAATGATGAACCATAGATGTCGTCTGAATCCAAGTGCAAACGAAACGAGATTTGGAAACGATTTGCACACCCTTTCAAAGTGTTCATCATCCTCAAATTGACATTTGAAACTTTGAAGATTTGGAAACAGTTTTATGACCTGAAAAATCAAGAAATTTGAACTTTCACTTAACAAAAAGTCAGCTGATGAAATGTTAAACTTTTCAAAATTAACATTTAATCAGTTGACCGTTTTCCGATTCTTTCTTCGGGAACCGAGATAATCCGTTTCTAATTGGATTGAATAACTGTATCTGATACAAGATGCGAAATCATTTTCAAATGTGAATATACTAACCTCAACATTGTTGCGCTCAGAATTTGTGAAATTATGTATAAAATTATGAAATTAAAGTTTTCAGGTGACTAAGTCAATTATCTAGCTACAGTATCCTTTTACACCCAAGAAATATTTAGAACTTATTTCAAATAAAAAACTCACTTTTTTCAGGTATCCAAAGATACATTTTTTTCAAAAGAATAATAGAAAGAATAAAATAAGAATTCAGAAAAATCAATAAAAATAGGTCGGGATGCAGAACGCCAACCTTTCTAAGAATAGAAAAATAAAAATTTAGTAACTAGCAAAAATCAATGAAAAAAGGTAACGGTATACACGACCGGCCTACATGGTTGTTTGAACGTGAATGAATGATACTGAACGTGCGGGGTACCCCGATTTGATAGGGCGCTAGTAGAGCGAGTTTGCATCAGGAGTGGAGGAGGGGGTGTTCTGGTATGACGTAGTTTGTTGAGGGTGAAGGGCTGACTGACAAGTGAAAACAGCCTTCGGCAAACAAAAAAGAGAGGAAGGTCACAGAGAAGAAATGTTTTTGGCTTATCGAAGTTATGGAGAAAAATGAACCTATCGGAATTTTTTTAGAACATTCCCAGCATAAAACGAGTTATTTAGAAATGGAAATGTGTTCTTCCTTTTTATAGATATTATGATCGTTTTTTACTCTGAACCGATTATCTCACTTCTCAAAATAAGAAATAAAAACTTGTTAACTAATGAAATGTTTATTCGAAAACGCTCAACATTTCATATGTTGACACTTTTCCCGCATTCCCAGTATAAAGCGAGTTATTTGAGTTCGAAAATGTGTTATTCCTTTTTGTAGATATAATGATCGTTTCGAACTCTAAAACGATTATCTCGATTCTAAAAAAAGGTTCCAGTTTTATAATGAGAAAAAAATTACATGTTCTGAAGTGGTTTGTTTGTAGGTGAAACATCATTTGTCAACTCAAAAGCTTTTTCTAGATTAAACAATAAAGTTGGAAATTCTAAAATTGAAAAAAAACGTTTATCAACATTATCGAAAAAGCACAACGAAAATTAGAGATTTTAATAGAAGAGCACATAAAAGAATATTGTTTGATTTCCATTAAATAGAAGAAAAATTTGATTTTTTTCAAACAGAGTGTCTTTTTTATTTCTGTTCGTGTTTTTGCAGCTTCTCGATCAAATCATCTTTTTTCGCATTTTCTGAAAGAAAACCTACACCAAAGGCACAGTAATCAAAAAACTAGAGTGAAGCCATACCTACCTTTTTTGAGTTCCTCTATCTTCAACTTGATCGATGCCGCCTCGTTCTTTTCTTTCTCCAAATTTTGATTGAGCTCCACGATTTTATTTTCTAATTCTCGAACTTGGTCAGTTTTAGCGTTCAGCTCGCTTACAAGATGCACTGAAACAATTTTCTCATCAAGCCGGCGGTAAAACCCTTGCACAAACATCAAAAATGTGATTTTTCTGCATGCATATGACCTTAGAAAACGTAACGAAAGAGAACGGTTATGCCCAGAACTTTTCTGTTAGCCTCTTTTTTCCAGCATAAAATTAAAAAAAGCTTACCTTTATCTTTGGGATGTGGATTCTTCTTTCGAAGCTTTTTCTCCAAATTCTTGATTTTCTTCTTGGCCGCGTCGATTTCAATCTCCAGTTGTTTAGAGAATCCGCACAGAAATTCCTGGCCGCGCTCAGCAATACCGTTCATTTCGTTTTTTTCCTGGAATACTGATTTTTTGGAGGAGAAAGATGCTCACGTTGAGAACTCAAACAAGAGGGGCTAAAACACAAGAAAGTAAAAGTTGGAAAAATAGGATAAATGAATTGTTAAAATTGTGAATTATAATATTTTAATCATAGCTGCGGCACAATTTGATTAGAGGCTGTAGGCCACATAGAGGAATCGGATATATTTATCAAGACTAGTTTTTTCCTACAAATCTCAACCTAACTGCCCGAGAGCAAGAAGAACGTTCCTTGCCCATTAACACCTGATGACAATCTGGAAAATCGATTTTCTGACAATATCTGAATTAGGTCCACCATGACAAAAACTACTGATTTTGTTGAACTACACTACCAGATTCAGTAAATCTTACAGCAATACCTACAGTCTATGAATTGATAATCTTAGTATCTAACAAATAATAAAAAAAACACAAGAAGGAAAAAAACCTTTTACAAAATCGAAGAGAAAAGAAAAAACGGCGCACCCTTCCAGGCAAATGGGTCATAATGACCCCCCAGTCTGTGTGTGTCTTTCTGTTCTGTTTCTTTTTTTTATACACACTCTTTTGTTCCATTAATTCCTCCTGTCTTCTCATTATCGACAGGTGCACCAGACATACCCAATTAGGCAACTGTCATAAACAGAATGAATATGAATTACCTTCAAAAGAGTTATTCGTTTTTATTTTCGAAAACAGAAACGGTTGAAGACTTTTTGTGGACAAACAAACCTTGATTTCTTTTATTATGAGAGACATCAAACCCTTCGAAAACCTTTTTCCTTCTCAGATTGCACCTGAAGAGGGGGGGGGGGGGGGTTTAATTAGTAATGCACCTGACCTGCCCGTCTTTTTGCGTATTAATCCGGTCGGTCGTTGATATTTGATCCTGTAATTATTGGCAGCTGGACCAGGACCACAAAAGGGCGTTGCTACCTCTATTCAAAATCAGTTGTTTTACGATATATGAAATTCACCAACAATTTGAAAATTTCTGAAACAGCTCGAGGGGTGGGAATCGAGAAAGTAAAATTTTCAAAACCAGCCAGTTGAGGATTTTTGAAACTTAATATTCTGGTTGATTATCATTCTGTTGAATATTTTCGAAAATGCTTAACGAAAATGCGTATAATTCATGGCCTATTTATAGAAAAGGTCCTGAATTTTGAATAAAAATTAAATTGAAAACACCTTTTTTGGTATTTTTACAGAACGCTTTCTCAAGCAAAAATCTTTATTACTTTGAGAATTATAGGTTTCCAGTTATGTAGACATTTAATTCGAGTTTTGATATTTGGAAATGTAAGACACCGGCCGAAATAACGGTTCAGCTTGTTTTGAATCAGATTCTCTCCGTAGTTGCACTTTACATGATCTTATCAATGCAGAAATTGAAGCAGATACCTGAAAAGTAGACGTTGCTTTCAGTTCTCCGAACCTTCAACTTACTTGATGTGCAGAAAGTGGACCTGGAACAAATCTATGATTCATTGGTCTTTGGATAAAGTGCAAAGTCTTTCTGATTATTCGCGCTTTCTTGTCGCATATTTCCTTCAAGTCAATAAGAAGATAGAAGTCCGCCTCCTCGGAGATTGCTTTCAACAAGTAGTAGTTGGCTGGCAATTGGATGGTTCCATATCTGAGGTAGTTGAGGATGAGACCAAAGTGTTTTGGGTTGCGTTGAACGATAATACATCCCTCCTCGTCTCTACCGATCTAAAAGAAACTTAACATGAATGTACAGAAATGATAACTTACCGGAACAGAAGTTTCCACGATTGTTCTGAAAAATCCATCGACCTTCTTCAGAGTTGATTTCGTAGTTTTGAAAACTTTTCCTCCGACGTTTAGTTTTATGATGGCGTTTTGCGATGACATTTCTCTGAAAATATGGTTGGTTCAACATTCTTAGAAAAATATTATTTTGAGCAAAATTAGGTTTTTAACGGAGAATAACTACGGTGATTTATTTTTGAAGTTTTGTTTTAATTCAAAAAGATCAAAAGAAAGTATGAGAAGAAAATTCGTCAACTACAAAATTTTTCAAATTATCAGATTCAGTTGCTAAAGAAATTCAATATCAACTTGAACTTTTTTCTTGAAAATTATGAAATATTAATTTTCAAATAAAAGCTGTGAAACACCGAATTGATGGTGACTTCGATTCAACAGACGATCGATACAAAGCAGTAAAAGAGTGAACTATGAAAAAATGGAGTGGACAAAGGGCACTCGCGCACAACAGGCAAAGAGAGCAGATGGTCTTTGAACATGACAGTATAGATTTAGAAACGCACTATGAGAAAGATTGTATAAGTATGTGTGGGTATGGATGAGAACACAAAAGAGGCATTACGTCATTAATGAGCCATATTGGCAGATCGTTAAAATTTTTATAATGTTTGCTCTTGGGATCAGTTTTGAATAACTCAGGAATCTGCTCTAGAAAAAGAACTCACTAGTGGTACCTTACCTTTCGAGTCTACAGTTCACTGAATAGAACTTCTATGATAAGAAAACCAAATAAAATTTTTGAGAATGGATACTCTTTTTTTGTGTAGCTTAAATTTTTTTCGCTGTATGTATTACCAAAATTTATTTGGTTATATTTTTAAAAAAATCTGACTATGTTAAAGTATGTTTTGACAACGAACACTAAATAACTGTCTCAAACTAAGAAAAAAACCACTAACAAGAAAAATACCAATTGAGTCTGTCTAGTGAGTAGTGAGGAGTGAGTACCAATCTATTGATTGACAAAAGTGAAAGACGAAGTGTACATAACCCAAAATGTTTACACTTTTCATGCCCTTTTCATTTGAAGGATATAAAGACCCTTTTTATTTCCTTCATCACCTTTGTCTTCTTCCAATTGGAAGAAATAGAATTGGTAACGACCAATTCAATGCCCTTTATCCGTCGAATACTGACGACCGTGGACTAAGAACTCTGGTGGCCGAGTTGCAAGCGCGCTCCACCGCACACACATGACTTTCGTAATTCAAGGTGAAGTTGTCGGCGTTTCCGTTGTTTTTCGTTGTTTTTCGTTATTCATTTTTGGTTTCTAGAATGAAAATTCAATTTTAGAAACTTCATGTCATCACTCAGGTAGTTTCCCACCGAATTTCTCCATTTTTCTCCATTTTTTCACTTGAAAGTTATTCACGTGGCAATATTAAAACATCGCCCAAGCTCCAAATAACTTAAAAAACGAATTTTTCCTAACAAAATACTTACAGACCCTTCTCCTTTATTATTTTCAATCTATTTTGTTTACTTTCGAAACCATAGCACGAGGAAATCACGAATGAACGACCGCATGTTTTCTTTCTCTTTTTCTTTTCTCTTGTTTTCATTTTCTATTGTCTTTCTCTCTTCCCTGAAGTTCTGTCCTTGATCTCTTTTTCCAGGATCTTTATTCAAACTAGTCAACAACTTCAACAAACGAAAGCACGACTACAAGAACCATCACGGCCATACGTTCGGTTATCCATTGATGATGAGCTGTATGTCATCAGAAAGGGGCAAACAGATGGACAATGAGAATCTTAGACGTTTTTATCATGAAGCAAATGAAGACATCAAACGTCTTTGTGAGGATATGACACATCTGAAGGCACAGAAGGAGGACAACCAGTGCGAACCAGGTGAGATTGAAAAAAATTTCCTGGAAATGCAGCTCCGTTTGGAGAAAATAGAATTGCAAGTAGGACAGATTGAAAGTGAAGAAGAGAGTATCAGAAAAGGCTCGGAAGAAGCTGGACATCATTTTTCGCCGGTGACTCCAGTCAGTATGAATACGGTTAAATTCCCCGGAATTTCATTGCAAACTCTGAAAATTAATAAAAGTGAGAATTCTAGCATTTTTATTCGAAATGTTCGGGGTTTCAGGAAATCGCTCCTCCCACACCAAAATCCCTTCATCATCCCAACACACCAGATTCAACAATTTTCAATCTGGAATTCTACCTTCTCGAAGAATATTCAAGAAAGCCTTCAGTGCTGACAACAGTACGATGATCGACAGTAAACCACGAAAACAGATCAAAAATGAGTATCAGGACTATAAATTGGGATATCTAATTCAAGGTAAAGAATAATTTTGAAAATCTTCAAAAGATTTTAACTCTTGTAGACCCCCCGGGCTGGACAAGCGTTAACGCTCAAGAACATGTTTCAATCAGCAGGATCTTGACGACTTCTGACGCCGCACCATCGTCCTCCTCAATGTCTTGTGCAGGAGGATCAGGAAGCTATCAAGAATGCCAGCGAGAGCAGGATGGTAACTCGACGACTTCTTCGAACCGCTAGGAGTACGGTAATAATAATCACTAAGTGTTGACTTTTTTGTCTCATTTTTCACTAAATTAATCGTTATTGTAAAATATTATATACCGTAAATTCCCGAATAAATTTACATGCAGTACTATTGTTTGTAGAACCTTTCTGAAAGCAGTACTATTAGGGGGTGCAAGTCAATCAGGGGGTGCGAGTCAATCAGGGGGTGCGAGTCAATCAGGGGGTGCGAGTCAATCAGGGGGTGCGAGTCAATCAGGGAGTGCGAGTCAATCAGGGGGTGCGAGTCAATTAGGGGGTGCAAGTCAATTAGGGGTGCGAGTCAATTAGGGGGTGCGAGTCAATCAGTGGTGCAAGTCAATTTAGGGGGTGCAATACTATTGTTCGAAGTAGACGACAAAAAATTAAGTTGTCATTGATTTTTTTTTGTAATTTTCAAAAGTTTGAGAACGAGTGCATGTTGTTCTGTTTAGAAAAAATCATCCACTACTTTGCAAATATTATGACAGAATGAAATAAAGAAAATTACTTCCAGAATACTGAACTCAGGTTTAACTATTTTTTAACCACTACTTTTTACCTATCCTGAACAAAATTGAATGACACAAAAATGAAGACAGCTTTCTCAGTTTTTGCAGATTTCAAAAATCTCAGAATTACTTGTAACAATTCTATAGCAGTCATTGTTTTGGCGTCTATTTAGTAAGTGACAGAAACAAAAAAGTTGTTTTCCAGTCTGACTGCATGGTCATGCCACAAGAAACGGCAGATGGTTCAAAAACCAACCAGATGGTTTTTTCTTCTTCTTCCACACCTCCCGCCTCTGTTGTGCGTCGCAGTTTGCGTCGCGTGTTGAGAATATTGGAATCTCGCCATCCAATATTCTCATTATCCTCAACACTGCACTCATGTGGTGGTGAGAAAATGTTTTAGGTTGACCTCCTGTATGGCGACCGCTTTTTTAATTGATTTTTCTGAAATGTTTTATTTGATTATTTGCTTGATTCTGTAAAAAGTCATATTTTTATCATCTGCTCATCCCAATCAACTACAATGGCTCAACGCGCATTTGAAAGTGAGTTTATCTTTTTTTATTATTCTAAATTACCCTAAAACATTTCCGTCATAACAAAAAAAATTCCAGGAGGAGACCAACGCAACATCGTCGACATTCCACCAGAGTCAGTCGATGATGACGTCTTCTTCAGAAGAATTAAAGGTGAGTTTTGGAGATCGAGGCTGCAGTAGTTCAAAAAAGGGTACAGTAACTCTAGGGATATTACATTAAGCTACAGAAACTCGTTTAAAAGAGCTATAGAAGGCTACATCAAAATATCGCACTATCGCCAAAAGACATTATCTTAAAGTAGCTTGAGAGCCGAGGCTATTGCGTCTTACAGTAATCCTTTACCACGATACAATAGGCTACAGTACCAACTATGTTTCCAGAGGAAATCCAAGAGGAGGCAGCTCCTCCAGCGCCACACCACCAGACGACCGTCAACTACCAAGGTCATCAAGCGCAACACCACCAGCCGCCCGTTCCTCCATCTGCCCAAGCCAACCCTGCATTCAACAACTTCAGTTACCCTTCATGCTCCCACTTGCCGAATCAAGCGACACAGACTTTCTTCAACGGCCCAGGAGGATTCGTCTATCCGGCTCCTGCTCAGCCTTATCTCCAGCCTCTAGCAGCGCAGGAAAGTCCAAGTGAGTTTTTCCTTTTCAAAGATTCCCATTTTAAACCCTCTATTTATTTTAGAACTAGCTGCACTCCAGAACGATCAGGAGAAGCAGATCGTCGATTTGAAAGCCCAAGTCCAGAAGCTTCAAGAAGAGAAAGAGAAGCCTCAACAAGAGAAAGAGAAGCTTCAACAAGAGAATCGAAGATTGGAGAAGGTGGCAAAAGCAGCAGCAGGGATGCTGAAACCTGAAACAGAAGCTGAAAAAAAGAAGATAAAAGATGAAGCGGCTAAGAAGCTCCAGGAATCGGAGAATAGTATTAAACAGCTGGAAGAACAAGGAAGCGCACAACAAGTGGAGATTGCGAGTCTCCAAGAAGACAAAAAGAAGCTGGTGGAGAGGGCAGAAACGGCAGAAGAGTTGATGAACATGAATGTTGCTACAGCCTTGACGCTGAAGGATGGGATGGAGGCGAGATTCAGAAAGTCTGAAGCAGAAAATCGAGTGCTGACAGAACAGCTTGAAGCCTCAAATAAGAACGCGCAGAAGCGACATCCAAATTGGAGAAGCAGCTTGAAAAGTCAAAGAACCTCGTTTCGGAACTCCAACAAACCGGTAGCTCTCAGAAATCCGGGATTAGGAAGCGGAAGGAAGTTCAGCAGGGTCAGTTTTTTGAAATATAGTTTTGAAACTAATATAAAAAATGTATTTCCAGAGCAACCAGGTCCATCTGATGGTTACAGAAAAAGACCAAGAGTGAGTTTATCGATTTTTTGAAAAATAACCTACAGTATGCTCAAAAAAACTGTTTTGTGAATTAATTTTCGTAGGAGGAGACCAGATCGTCTACATTACAACGGAGCCCATCGAGGACGACAATTTCTCGACTGATATAATGAGTAAGTTTCGGGGATCAATGCTACAGTAATCCGAGATACAGTAACCCCAAAGTTCCTACGATAAGCTACAGTAATCCATTAAGCATCCTACTACAGCCAAAAAAACTATCTCAAAAGGCTCCAATTCAAGGACTATAGCCCTCTTCACTAACCGTAGTCTATAGAAAAATGCATCTTTCTAACTTTTACAGTAACCCTATACTACAGTACCCCAATAACCTACAGTACCAACCATGTTTTCAGAGGAAATCCAAGAGGAGCAGGAAGGGGTCAACCAAGTGGATCGTCCTATCCAGATGCCCAATCAAGCGGCTTACTACCCGGGCCCAGGAGGATTCGTCTATCCAGCTCCTCCTCAATTCCATTCCCAACCTCCAATGCAGCAAAATCCACGTGAGTTCTTCCTTTTCAAAGATTCCCATTTTTGAACCCTCTATTTATTCCAGAACTCCGCGCTGCACTCCTTGATCAGAAGGATAACCCAAAGGACCAGAACAACGAGAATCAAACGATCATCGACTTGAAAAAACAAATCGAGAAGCTTCAAGAAGAGAATAAAAGACTGGAGAAGGTGGCAGAAGGAGCGGCAAGGGTTCAGAGATCTGAATCAGAAGCTGAAAAGAAGAAGATAAAAGAGGAGGCGGCTAAGAAGCTCGTGGAATATGAGAAAAAAGTCGAAGAGCTGGAAGAGAAAGGAAGCGCTCAGCAAGTGGAGATTGCGACTCTTCAAATAAAAAGAATAGAAGGAGCGGGAGAGACAATTCCTAAATATTATAATTAAAATGAATAAATTATATTTATAAAAAAAATTTTATATGACTCGAGCTTTCAGATAGAACTATTCTCCTCTATTCAAAAAAGCCAAGAGAATTACAAAAAGAAGATGAGGACACGATTTCGAAATGTATTTACACTTAGAACCTTATTTGCTATCTGTCCAGGGTCATTATTCCTGCCAATTAGCTTCTACAGGATTTGAAGACAGTCAGGAAGAAATCCAGATGACAAACGAAAATATCTCTTTGTTTTTCAAAATCACTCAACGTGTCATAGATAGTTTGAACGACAGCTTTTTTCAATTAGGGACATCTAGCCTGGTCACCCTGAGCTCTCACATTTTTTAAAAGCTACTCACTTGAGAAAGCAAAAAAAATTAGACGCTGACAGGATTGATTCAAACCGTTCAAAACTGCCTGTCGCGCTCTCTGCCACTGCATCACAAACGCCGCGGTGAAAGTGCGTCTCTACTTGCCAACTATAGCAGAGAGCGTTCAGCGGGCGGGCGTTCTCGTCGCCCGCATGAATTTTCTAGTTGAATTGAGTGCTGCGCCCTTTTTGAATACATTTCGCAACTATCAATGTTTCTTTCTTGCTCCCTCTCTCTCTCTCTGCTACGCTATTTTTCCAAGTGATCTCTCTCGTCACTTCTATGTTTCCTCCTATTGCCATTTGACTATTGACGCCGGCCTTTCTATTTATCATACATTTTCACTTGTTTTTTGAGTACGTGTGCTACTTTCGAACGTTTAACATCTCGGGATTTCGAAACAATTGAACAGTGAGTTATATATGCAAGTCTATCTTTAAATATATTAAAACTAATTTTGTTACTTTTTGTAAATTCAAAAATGTTTCAGAAATCCAACATGTTTCAAATTGACACTTTTTCTCAAATCGGCCGACAAATAAGTGAATACAAATTGATGAAGCTAATTGGGCGTGGGCGTTTTGGTGGTGTTTATCTTGCCAAAAACGATGACATGAAAGTTGCTGTCAAAATAACAACCGACCATCATTCGTGGGAAAATGAACGTGATATTCTTCGCCGATTGAATGGAATTTCTGGAGTACCTCGATTGTTTTGGGATGGAAACGAATCTTGTTTTTATGCACTTAGTAAGTACAAATAGAGAAAAACTAGGAAAATTTAAAAATTTGTAGCAATGTCTCAATATTATCGGAGTTTGGCCGAGTTGACTCTTTTAAATCAAGTCACCCATTATTCGTTCTCAAAGGGAAATATTCAAAAACTATTATTCCAAATTGTGAACATCTTGGAGGCTGTTCATGACAAAGGAGTTTTGCACCGCGATATCAAACCTACTAATCTAATGGTCACTAATCCAGAAGGTCATTTTAATGTGACCCGATGTGTTTTGATTGATTATGGATTAAGCCACGTGTATGATCACAACAATAAGAAGAACAATGGAAGATACAATTTTGAAAAACTGATGCATTCCCCTCCAAACGTAATAATGAATGGGAACCCATCACCACAAGATGATTTGATTCAACTGACTTATTGTACATTCGGATGGAATAACTGTGATATGGATGGTTTTACAACTGGAACTAAAGATGAGCAGTATAAATATAAACTGAATTTGGTGAGTTTTCAGAGGATTTTAGTCTAAAAAATCTATTTCGTCCAAATTTATTTTTATTCAATGATAAAATCTCATTTTTCAGCTCCGAAACCCTGAATCCCATCTTCCATCTGCCCTACTCTGGTTGCTGCCATTCTTCAAAAAAGTTTCTGAACTTCCGTTGGATTATGACAGTATTCGGGTAGCAATTCAATCAGCATCTCCTTCTTCTAATGCGTCTGGGAATTTAATGCTCACAATGCGGAATGGGTTTTTGAAACTTAGTTAGACTACGTAATCTTTAATGTTAAGAAATCTTCTTATTGTTGAAAAACGGAATAAAACTTGTTTGGTGTGTTGTAGAAAAAAATTTAGGAGACACGGCAACCAAAAGATTGCGTCAGTTTTCATAACCTTTTATACATATTATAGAAACTCGTTTCATCTTGTACGCTTCCTTTTTTTTATTTTCTTGTTTTGAACTCTCAAACTGGTATAACCGGCCCACGAGAAAAATTTTTTTTGAATAATCTTCCATGAGTTTTTCTAAATTCTCTTCGAAATTTACACACCCATCAGCCCTGATTGGCCGCCCAAACAAACATCGCCCCTTTCACTCGCCCCTTTCCCATGAGGCCACCTGCCTGTCGTGCATGTGCGCTCTATTGCAATGACCTACTTTTCCGCCGCACTCTGCACACGAGGTCAATTGGCCATGTTCGTGCAATTGTTTCTGTATTCTCCTGATTCTGGTTTTTCTTTCGTTTCCATAACGGATTTCTATTTTTTTACAAATGGCGGTGTGAGTTATTTTTATGAATTTTACTCCGATTAATCAATTTATTAGTTCTAGTGTCGTAATATCCAAACAATTTTTAAAATTTGAAATTTTTTGAAATTATCAGAGAAGAATATTATTTTCTGACAATGAAACCCCATCCTTACAAGGAAAACTATAAGGATACTCACTATTTAACGGGCAAGGCATACGGAGTGTCGTTTGAGTGTAGGCGTGGTCCTAATCTTTTGTGCGACGGATCAATAGTGTCCTCTCTCATTTCTTCCTCTTTTTCCGGCCGAATTGTTTTTCTTTCTTTATAAATTCGTTGGTTTCTCTGTTCTCACAGACCCTTTTCCCAACAATTTGTTAATATTTCAGCTATGAGCTCCCGACAAGACCCTGAAATGGCTACAACTTCTGAGCCACAAAAAGTCTATGCAACACTCGAAAATGTAGTCGTGGACAGTAATCCGGAGACCATCCCAGAAGACACAATTCCACGCATCAAAAGAAACAGTTTTTCGGATGACAAGTGCAAAGCGTTGATCACTCCGACTGAAATGCAGAAGGTTATCAACCTGTCAAAATCGCTTCGATTCGAAAGGATCACTGATTTCCAGGTAGCAAAACTTTATGTTTTCTTAAAAATTGAGTTTTTTTTTTCAGAAGATGCGAACGTTGTTCGGCAGTGTTATTCCCGATAAAGAGTTCAAAAAGTTTTTCGACGCAATGGAAAAGTTTCCAGATAATTCGGGTCTTGCCCTCTTTGACGGCCAGGAGGCTGGAATTATCTGTTGCGTCACAAAAAACTATGGAACTAGCCTTCACATCATGGCTATCGGAGTTCTGCCGAACTTCAGAAGGTAAGTGGCTTAGAAATTGTTTTAAAAAATCATTTCATTGTTTCAGACGTGGAATCGCTGGCGCTCTTCTCCACCATGTCATCAACAAAATTGCTGACTCGTTGGAAACTGTTAGGTCGATCAGCCTACATGCAAGGGTATACTGTTCAATGCTTAAAAGAAACCAATTTATAAATTTCAGAAAGAAGATATAGATGCTATCCGTCTATTTGAGCGATTCGGATTCGCGCGTTGGCGAGCAGCAAAAACTGAGCCAAATGCTCCTTATCTGTTCGTCAGACCAGTCATCCGGCCTTCAGTTGTACCGGTACAAATGTCTGCATCCACAAGAGTTGGATTCAACACCGAGATCACTGTTGCAGTAAGAAATTATTTCTATATGTTTTTTTCAAAACTGATTATTTCAGGAGCTCCGAACGCTCAAGAAAAGCATCTTTGGCGTAGACTACGTTGACGATCTTCACAATTATGTCATTGCTAACATGGATCTGTACGCTTATGCCATCTCCAACAGTTGGCCAGTTGGATCCATGATCTGCGAGAAGTCAGATTCTGAAGGTCTTACGTTCTTGGAGATCCTGAAACTTGGCGTTCTGCCAGGCCACGAAGAGTAAGTTTTCAAACTCGTTCTTCCTCAACTAGAATATTCTTTCAGGTCTGCAGTTGAGATTCAACAAGTTCTTGTGAACCGTGCATTCGAGATAGCTGAGGACTCTGGCGACGTCGATGTTCTGACATTTTATGTGCAGGTGAGATTTATGGAAATTGGTGGTAATTTAATTGGGCATAGAGACTTTAAAATTCTGTAGAAACCTAGAAATTTTTTATTTTTCAGAATGATCAAACTGCCACCATTGATATGCTCACCGAATGTGGATTCAAGCCCTGGCTTCCGATTCCCGACTTCTATCGTCACAATACATTTAACAGCGTCTTCTACGTTAAAGAGACTACAAAATTGGCGATTAGATTGTCGGAGAAGGAACGTGAACAATCCGATATAGAACAGGCTACTGTAGCCGATAAAGCAGTTGCTACTGCCAGTGAAACGGCTCCTATTGCCGCTGAGACGGTGACTTCAGCCGAGGAAAAGGCTCTTGTAGCAGTTGAAGCCGCGTCTACAGCCGAGGAAAAGGCTCTTGTCGCTCAGGAGCAAACGTCTGTATCCAATGCTCATGAAAAGCCAGATGTACAGGACATCACTGTTGACATGAGAAAGCTGGACATCTCCAAAATGGACATGAAAAATCGTTTGCTTCACATTGAAGACATCACGGAGGATACTGTGAAGGTAAACTTAACATAAAAGCATGAAAATGCTTATAAAATTGAATTTAGGTCTTCAACCAACTTGTCTCTGCGGTCTCTCCAGCCTCCATTGAGCTCTTTCACAAGGTTCTCGATGCCCAGAGTTTGACTTGTTTGGCCTTCTTCAACGAACGGCCAATTGGATATATTCGCAGTCAAATGATCCGGAATTCGAATGGTACATTCCATTTGTCCATTGTGACATTGGGAGTCTTACCAGACTTCAGAGGGTTGGTTTCTGTCATATTTTCAATTTAAGCTCACATTATTTTTCAGATTCGGTGTCGGCGGAGAGCTGATCAAACACTTGGTCAAACTTGCTCAACAAACAGATGGCATTGAGTTTCTGTCAACTATCGTTCCGGTAAGCTTTAATTAACTTTCAATACAGTTCATTTTGTTTTTTCAGGGAGCAGACACAGTTGCCAGCCGTCTCTTTCTGCGAAACGACTTCAGAAATTGCGGATCT